>JBBPBX010008758.1:8285-29179 GCA_038048925.1 Garcialebias charrua
TGTATATGTATATATATGTATGGATATATACAGTGTATATATGTATATATATACTGTATATGTATATATATGTATGGATATATACAGTGTATATATGTATGTATATATATATATACTTTCTTTTTTAGTAACTATATTGTAACAAAGGTAAAAAGCTTAGTTGTGGAGCATTTAATGATTAAATTTTGTTGTAGACTGTTGTGCTAAAATTATTATTTACTATATAGATATTTTTGTGGACACACATAAAAACATTTTCCTGAGGAAAGATAAGTCCTGTATTTAGCGCACTTCTTTAGTTTGTTTATTTTTTAGCTATTTGTTTAGCTTTTTGTGACTTTTTTTAGCTATAGTTTTAGTTTGCTATTTAGAGAATTTAGCTAAGGTTTTGCAATTTTAGATTTTTGCAGCTATTTTGCTATTTTTAGCTTTTAGCTATGGTTCAGCAAATTTTAACTTTTGATTACTGGTTGCTGTTTTTTTTCCCAAGTTACTGTTTTGCACACAAAATGCGTAAAAAATGTCCATATACTAAACATACCTTCAATACCTCATACGGCCCCAAATGGTACACACTCAGCTGATCAAATATAAGGTGACTGAATCCACAATATTCCTACGCCCCATGACGCTTTGCGCGAAATGTGCACACGACTTCCGGTTGACCGGAAACACCGTTTGTTTACATGCGAGTAATACAGTTGAAGACAGTCCAAACTTTGTTGTTTTAGTTCATTAAAAATGTGGGAACACCACTCGTTTTGTTAAAAGAGGAGGGACAAATAAAAAGAAATTACAGATGTTACCTGATCGCGCAGACATAATTTAAAAATACATAAATAGCGAACGCGTTTGCTCCGGGCCCTCGGCTAAGGTTTATTAGCAGCAATCTCGGCTAAAAGTCACGGTCGCGTCTGAGATCTATCGTTTTAAGACAGTAAATCTTCCAAAACTCTCATTAATAAACCCTCCCCGAATAAAAAGATGTTACCTGATCACGCAGACATAATTTAAAACTACATAAATAGCGAACGCGTTTGCTCCGGCCTCTCGGCTAAGGTTTATTAGCAGCAATCTCGGCTAAAAGTCATGGTCGCGTCTGAGATCTATCGTTTTAAGACAGTAAATCTTCCAAAACTCTCATTAATAAACCCTCCCCGAATAAAAAGATGTTACCTGATCACGCAGACATAATTTAAAACTACATAAATAGCGAACGCGTTTGCTCCGGCCTCTCGGCTAAGGTTTATTAGCAGCTAACTCGGCTAAAAATACCGGTCGCGCCTGACATATATCATTTTAAGACAGTAAATCATCCAAAACTCTCATTAATAAACCCTCCCTGAATAAAAAGAAATTAGATGTTACCTGATCGCGCAGACACAGCCATAGAGAAGGATGCAGGAACACTCTTTCTTTGTTTTGGGTCCGTGTTGAAAACACTGTTGTTTTAGCCAAAGATTTAGCTTGGTCCGGTTGTTGGTGCAGCCGCGAACAGCACAGCAGGTACCTGAACCCCGGTAGGACATTTCAGTAAACGTTACGTTTAAACAAAAGCTGTGTTTGCTCCGATAAAATGAATGAAAATAACTTTCAAAAACACCCGCGATTCATACTCCGCCTATGGAATACAGGCACTTCCGGTGTCGGACAGGAAGTACAATGCACATTCGCTTCTACAGTGACACCCCCAAGAATACTGTGGATAGACCAAAATCGATGGCTGAAAGTGGGGAATTACGGTATATCACAAATGGGACCAAATGGGAACACATACCCCACCTTTCCACACCTTCCATTCTTTGCTGTCCTATCAAAAATAAGATTGATTCTAGTACAATCTGCCACTTGACTGGGACGATGCAATTCTAGCTCAATACACACCACCGGCAGACATGCAGACAGACCTTTGCAACATGGGTGTACACACACACGCATGCACGCACGCACGCACGCACACACACACACACACACACACAGACACACATACACACATGCTGAAGCTAATAAACCAGTTCTATTGAGTATCAAGGGGGGTCAGTTGTAATAATGGCTGGCTCCTCTTGACTCTTTCCTTCTCTCAGTCCATTCTTTTCCCTCCTATAAATTCAATTCTCTTCTCAATGCGAAGACCTTTCCACCCTCTCAGTTTCTCCGTCTTCTCTCTTTCTCACACATATTGCCTGTGTTTTCTCTCTCTCCCAACTTTTTTCTCTACTCTTTTATTTCAGTTCCCTTTTCATTCTGTAGAACTTTATTTTAGCAAAGGCTCCCTTTATTTGGTTTTAGTGGCACTTGTCACCACGCTGCACTGAATTAATTTACTTTGTACTATGCCACAACTGAACATCCTCAAGTGATCATTCAAATCAAGGGACTGACAAATTAAAAGGTAGGTTGGTTGATTGGTTATTTTGCTAGGTAGGTATGTAGGTAGGTACATACTGTAGGTAGCTATCTAGCTAGGTTGATTTGTTAGGCTGGTTTGTTTGGTAGGTAGGTCAGTCGGTCGGTCGGTTGGTCGGTAAATTGGTAGGTAGTTAGGTAGGTAGGTAGCTAGCTAGGTAGGTAGGTAGGTAGATAGGTCTGTCGGTCAGTAGTTACGTAAGTTGCTAGGTAGGTAGGTAGGTATGTCAGTTGTCAGTAGGTAGGTTGGTTTGGCATGTTGGTAGGTCAGTTGATTGGTCTGTAGGTAGCTAGCTAGCTAGGTAGGTGCATATGTAGCTAGGCAGATAGGTAAGTAGGTAGGAAGGTAGGTAGGTCCGTCCGTTGGTAGGTACATTGATAGGTACTTAGGTAGGTAGCTAGATATCTAAGTACGTAGGTACATTGGTAGGTAGGCAGGTAGATCAGTTTGGCAGGTAGGTTGGTCAGTTGGTAGGTACATAGGTAGGTAGCTAGATATCCAGGTAGGTAGGTAAGTTGGTTGGTTTGGCAGGTCAGGAGGGAGGTAGGTAGGTAGCTAGGTAGGTAGGTAGGTAGGTAGGTAGGTAGGTATGTAGGTAGGTAGGTAGGTAGGTAGGTAGGTAGGTAGGTAGGTAGGTAGGTAGGTAGGTAGGTAGGTCAGGTTGGTAGGTCAGTCAGTCAGTAGGTAGGTAGATAGGTAGGTACAAAGTAGGTAGGTTGGTCGGTTTGGTAGTCAGTCAGAGTCAGAGATTCTTTGTCATTCGCACCACATGTGGTACATGTGATGAAACAAGATTATGTACACAGGGTCCCAGTTACATCCAACAATAAAATGTAAAAGAAAAACATTACTAAGATCTAAGATATGAACTAAGAAAAACATCAACTAAAAATACACTAAGCACTAATCATAGAATACCATTACTCCAAACAGCAGCACGAACATGAGTCTGTATGAGCAGATGAACACGAATGAACACAGCAGCATGAAACAGATTTTTGTCAGGTAGGTGATTTGGTAGTTAGGTTTGTTGGTTGGTTGGTAGGCAGGTAGGTAGGCAGGTAAGTTGTCAGTTTGGTAGGCAGGTCATTTGGTAGGTACCATAGGTTGGTCAGTTGGTAGGTAGGTAGGCACTGGCAGGTAGGTTGGTTTGGACTTTAATTCATTTAGGTTAATGTAAAATCTTGCTAGTTGCATAGTTTACTTTTCAAACGAATGCTTTCTGAAAACAAACTATTTCTGAAACTGCTCACAGTATTTACATGCTGGTATTGACCAATATTTAATATTTAAAATCTAAATTATAGGAAAATGACTAAAATGCAACACTTTCATTTAGCCAATAGTAAGCCTAACTCTGTGTTTTATAAATGATTTTTAATACTTTATGAAGTGTTTACAAACCAATGAATAATCTATTTAAAATACAGTACTTAATTACATATTTTATAAAGGAGCCTTTATTATAGGAACTGCTATACTGTACTTATATCTGAAATATATTTAGATTACATTGTGTTCTCTTACATTCATTCCCATTGTCCTAATTCGTTTTCATTAAAGGTTTTCAGTCAAGACTGAATTGTATTGCATAAAAAAACAGCAAATGGAAAATAAATATTGCAGTATATTGTAAAAAAAAAAAATAATAATAATAATAAAAACACTTTTACAAAGCAGAAAAAAGATAGCTAAATAATGCAGTTTATACCAAAACAGTACCGGTATCTATTCCTGTCACCAAATATTTGTTTAATATGGGTCATAATAGAGGTATAATCATTTATGCTAATTTTATTACAGCAAATGTGAAAAAAGGCTCTACTACAGATATTTAATCTGTTGATTCATCTGTTTATTTTTATTATTTATAAAACTTGTGCAAATATTTTTTTGTTCATCAGATTCTAGGGCTCCAAAGAAAACCCGTTAACGGAGCTTTCTTTTTGTTTCTGTCTCTGGCTGTGATGCTACTCCAACACTTGGGGGGAAGAAAATTGCCCTCTCCACCACAAACTTAAAAAAGAACATTTGCAACATATTGATGAAAAGTTTAAAGGACCTAAAGTTTCTCTGGATGTAGTGTCTCCTCTGTGCCTTGGTCTAATGGACTGATTCATTTCCAGTTGTCTGTAAAAACTCCCGTATCAGTATTACTCCTCTTCTCCTAAGTGGAAATGCTGCTCATCCTATTCTTGTCACCTCAAGTTGAAAATCATATTTCTCATCTTGTTCACACGTAAGATGATAGAATTTTTCAAAACCTCATTATCTGTTAGTGCTTGGATTTGTTCTGACCTTGTTTATGTGCCAATAAATTGTCTGCCTCTGTGTTTGACAGGAGACGATGATGTTTTATTAGTAATAAAACTATTGACTTTGTCCAATTAGTGTTTCTGGTCAGAGACAATTTGTGGAAATGCTCGTAAGACTAGCTGAACTTCATTATTTATTTGCCAGCTGAACTGTCAGTTCCTTTTGAACAAAAATAAAACTAGTAATTTAGTTTAAAAAATTGGGTGTGTTTGTGGTTTCAGCACCAGAAGCTGAGGTAAATAATAATTTTTGATTTCATATCTATTTTTTTCTTTCTTAACTCTGCAAAGTAATTTTCTGCTGTTGGGTACATAAAAACAGTGTTGAGGTGAGCTGCTGTATATTTTTGTTCCAGACTTGAAAGCTGCAGACATCTATAATTTCAAATGGAATTGGCTACATAAAGCAACGTTGTATTTTCAAGGACTATTGCCCTACCAGCTTCTTCAAAGGAGACAAAAGAAAAGAAAATAAGATGGCACCTGATTGCTCCGACTTGGAAGCACAAAGCAAAAACCTGTGTGAATTTCATCCGTTATTATTAGGGATGCACCGATCCACATTTTTAAAACTTTTGATCCAATCCAGATACTTAAATCTGGATATCGGCCGATACCGATCCAGTTCCGATATCATCATCATCATTGATTTTATATGAGGCTGTAATAATCTCCTCTCAAGTACTGTGTACACATATATGCATGCATGTCCAAAAATGCAACTTGAGGTAAGTTTTTATTAACGTTGGATAAGTTTCAAAGTTACAATTAAATTCTGCTAACACAAAACATGTTTTATTTTATTCCTAATTTTAAAGTGGATATTAAGGTGATTAATTTCAGTGATTGTTTGTTTAAAGTTATTTTATATATTCTTTTAAATAAGGGGGTGATATAAGAATATTTTTCTTCTTTCTGCACTCTTTTCATTCAATGTTTTATTTTTAATTAATTTGTTTTATTTTGTTTCTTTTAAATTAATGAATAAATGACCTAAATCAAATATTAAATGTTTTTACATCTGCTAAGTTCATGGCATAACCCAACACACACATGTTCCTGTTTTTAGTATTTTACATCGCTTTATAATGTAGCTGTTTATGTTTTGTTTTTATACAGTTTTCTTGTAATTTTTAAATAATATGCTTTTAATGATTGTCTACTTTTGTACTGATAAATATCTCCTGGAGGTTAAACTATATCTTGGCTGCAAGTATCAAGCAGTGAAATCCTTTGTTTTTGTACAACTGATAGATGTTGGTCATTAATTACGATGAAGTTTAGCACCTTCTTGGTAAACATTCAAGCTCTGTGGCTTCAGCGATGTTGTTCTTGTTCAGTCCGGGGCGGACGGCCTAATTTCGGTCAGCCGCTCACAGCCTGTCCCTCCACCGTGACGAGCAGACAGAGAGCGGGTCGGACTGGACACGGCTGGCCGGGTCGGGATGCCTGTGTTTCGGTTCAGCAAGAGTGACGTCTCGCTGAAGCCCCATGAGCTCGAATGTACAACGTAAAACTAACTTGACCGTGCTTTAATGTGGTGCTATGGCTCTGCAGACATTGCACATTGCTGTCTTGCAGTGTTTAGTGTAAAATACTTCCACACAGCAGACATGTTACGATGAAAAGTTGGCTAGCTGTTAGCTACAGCGCTACTCACTCAGTCCTCATGTAGCTGGCTGCAAACTATGAAATGGATTTCCTGAATGTGAGGCAGGTCTTATTACTCTGGGTTCATGAGACACACCTCCGTTCAGGAAATCCATTCCATAGTTTGAAACCAACGTATATCATGGATCAGAAATATCGGCAGATTGGATCTGAAAAATCCGATACGTAAATTATGCTTTTATCTGAGGCCGATACCGATCCCGGATCTGACCCATCCCTAGTTATTATGACGTCACTCATGGGTGTTTGAATGGGACTAACAAAAGTAAATTAACAGAGGATAACTTGCTGACACTTATAGTAAAGTCCTACTAACCTGCACATAGATAGATATAGATAGATAGATGGATAGAGACAGTACTTACTTACTTATCTACTTGCCGGTACGTACTTGCTTATTTACTTGCCGGTACGTACTTGCTTTTTTACTTGCCGGTACGTACTTGCTTATCTACTTGCCGGTACGTACTTGCTTATCTACTTGCCGGTACGTACTTGCTTATCTACTTGCCGGTACGTACTTGCTTATCTACTTACCGGTACGTACTTGCTTATCTACTTACTTTATTAATCCCTGGAGGAAAATTTGAGGAATCCAGTAGCATGTTCTAATCACACAGAAAAAAAGACACATGAAATAATCAAAGAAGAAGCAGAGCACACAAATTTGGAACAAGACTATTGTCAGGGTTTCCGACAGGGCAGGGCAGGAGTGAACCCAATAATGCAGGTAAGAGTCAGGACTCAAGGATTACAAAAATAAATTATCTTTAATAATAATAAAGCAAAAAGGCTGATGTGGCAGCAACCTACAAAAACAGGGATCAGGACAGGCTGGTAGGACAAGACAGGGTAGACCCAACGACGACACGACAAATGACAAAATTCACAGACAGACTTGTATACGCAGACAAGACAGGACATACTTACAAACAGCTGGGAACACAAGGAGGAATTTAATCTAGACTAATGAGACAACACAAGGGTGCGCAGACAAGGGATGCCCACTAGATGGTGTCATCCCTACAAATATGCACATGCACAAGATGGTAGGGAGTACTACATTCGTGATTAACCTTTATACAGTATATATGTATAAATAAATGTATGCAGACATACACATCTACATATACATACACATGTGCGCCTTCTCAGACATCTTAAGATTTGTCATGTCTTCCAATCATTTTACTCTAGGTAATATTTCCTCAAGATGTTTGAAGCATTTTAATTTTAAATACCTTTCAAGCATCTCTGACCAATTTATCAGTTACACTTTAAAAACTCTTTTGCGGTCTAGATGCTTCAATGGATACTACGGCCAGCCCGGTGTACCAGGAGGCTCCTGTCAGCCCTGTGATTGCAATGACAACCTGGATCTATCTGTACCTGGCAGCTGTGATCCAATCACGGGCCAGTGTCTGCGGTGTCGCCAAGGTTACAGCGGGGCAACTTGTGACAGTTGCGCTGAAAGTTTCTATGGAGATGCTATCACAGCAAAAAACTGCCAGCGTAAGTAAACATACTTCATACATTTTTTCAAATGTTTGGTTTAATTTAAAATTTTCTGAATCTTCATCACCGAGTACTGTCCAGATCTGTCTCATCTTGAACACACCCCTACTGTGGGAAATTGGCATACAGTACATGTCTGAAAGAGGAGAACATTTGCAGTCAATAAGAAATGAAATTCATTCAGTTTTACTAATTTGATTAGACATGGTACATTTAAATACTTAGCTGAATACAGCAAGTAACCGAATCTCTGTTGACTAAGTCAGATTCTTTAATTTTGTTGCTTTTTCATTGGCCCATCGAAGGTGGGACGTATTAATTGTGTAGTCTCCATCCGTCTGTAACTTCTCTTTTGTCTGGCCCATAACTTCTGATCTGCTTGAGATAATTTAATGAAACTTTTTTACACTTATGCATCATCACTAGACAGTGGGCATACATATTTCATGCCCTCAGCTTCCAAGGTCAAGGCTACAAATCCAGGTCAAATGCTATACAAGGTCTTTGCTTTTCCGAGCAATTGCTATAGATTGCTACATTGCTGTATAACAGTTCGATGATGGGTGTATAATGTGCTGTATGCAGTACTCTTGTTCTGTAATGATGGGGTTACAGTGATGCAATGCCAAAAAAAACACAACTTTAAAAACAATTTCATGGGACATCAACAAACTGCAATTAAAACGATTAAAGGTCTAACAGTCCTTGAAGGAATGCATTCTGTCTGCTTCTTTTCATGACAGAGTTTTAGACTAAGATCTTCTTCAGAAATGACAGAGTTGTGGCCTTTAGGGGCAAACTTTGAAAATAATGTTACACTAATTCCATGTGATATTGTGGCATGTCATGATTAGAGTATGGGTGACTCTCACCTGCTACCACATCAAAATTTGTAACAATTTCCAATTTTATTAAATTCAATTCATAAATACTTTATTAATTCCAAAGGGAAATTAATTGTTGTTGTATCTCATCATCCTGATTTCATTAAAGAGTAGTTCTAGATGCTGATGGCTGTGGGCAGGAAGGGTCTCGTCTTGCAGCGGATCTGAAGAAGCCTCTGACTGAAGACACTCTGTTGTTGTATGACAGTCTGATGAAGAGAGTGCTCAGGGATGTTCTGCATTTTATGAAGAATCCTTCTTTGTACAATCATCTCCAAAGGTTCTAGAGGAGTTCCCAGAACTGAGCCAGCCTTCTTTATGAGCTTCTTGAGCTTTTTTAAATCACTTGCTCTGGTGCTGCCACCCCAGCAGATGATGGCAGAAGAGATGATTTGAACTTCCTTCTTCTTCTCTCTCTCTTCTTCACTCCTGCTCTGCATCCACGGCACCTCCTTTTCAACTCATTTGGGATTTGCCGCTGTAGTTGAGGCATTATTTGAACATTTGAAATGTTAATCAGCTGCTCCTGGTTGTAAAAAAAATAAATAAAAATAAAAACTTGTTATAGTTATACACCGTAACAAATGTCCAAAAGTAAAAAAAAATTCAATAAAAATCCATCCAGCTGCACAGCATCTGGTACCAGAGGAAATAATCATCTGGGGAAAAAAGGCGATTTACATCCAGACAAAAGAGGAATTAAAGTTTTCAAAAGCAATATCTCAGCTTGAAAGTAACAGAGCTACTTCAACGTGCAGCCAGCTCGAGTGGCGCAATTTTAGAATGAATGTTGTAGCCCTTTTTGTGTTAGCTAGTGTGAATTAGCTGTGGTAGCCATCTTGATTTTGATTGATTACAGAAGTTAACCAGTTGTAGATGGATATTCAGTAATTACTGTCTGCAAGTTGCATTAAATTCATCCAGTGGTTCATGAGATATTTTAATAGCAGAGAGACACAAAAATAAACACGGCCAACAACAACCTCACCTTTCTCTTGAGAGCTGAGCAAAAATCATTAGTGTAACTTTAAAAATAATCACTTTGGCATCAAAACTTTGTTGTGCAACATGATAAACATAGAGTCCCACTTTATATGGTTATGTATGTTGATATTTGTGACCGTCATAACAAAATAAAATAAAACATTTTAATAATTTAGATTTTTATGTGCACTGTATGGGATTTCTTTCTGTCAAAATGCCTTTAGAGATTTTTAATTTGGGACAATTTTGATTACCATAGTATAATCTTGATATGTTGCTGTATTAGTAGTTTATATGTTTCCATATTTCTATCAAGCCTCAGGACACCCTGACACTAAACAAAGTAATGTAACACATCAATTTGCAACATCGATTTAAGACTGTCAGCAAACTGTAAGTGTTCAGAGTATTTTAAAGAACCTGCTAATAAAAAGAAACTCACAGGGACTTGAAGAGAAAACAAGCATTTCAATGGCTCGTTCTGAAGAGTGCCAGCAGTGCATCTTTTGTATCTCAGCAGGGGCGTTACTCTGAAGAGCACTGTGTCCTTATGAAGTTTAGCTGAAATTATTTAAATGATACGATACCTTTAATACGTTCGCTAAAACATTGAGTAGATAGTACACCATCTGGAGTGTGTGCGTGCACGAGCAGCTGTGCCAGTAGGAGGTGTGATGTCGGAGCAGCCCACTTACTGCCAGCTGAGCCTAAAAGTGAGAATAAAAACTATACCTGTAAAAAAAAGAGAAAAGAGGGGGAGAGACTGAGAGGCACAGAGATGTGTACAGATGGCACTTGCTCATGAAAACCTTCATTAAAACGTGCACTGCTGACAAAAACAGACGCACCACAGGGAAGACAGACACCTTAAGCCTAGGATATAGTTGACGCGTCGCATAGGGCGCGCGGCCAAAGTGATGCAATCGCGAAGTCCCCGCCCCCGCGCTTTGGCCAGCGCGTTGGTTTCGCGCGTGGTCGTGCACCTCCTAGATTTTGAAGCTCCGCAAGCCTAGCGCGCGCGCCGAATTGATTGACAGGTCGGGTGTGGACCTCACCGACAGCCTTCACGCCAGATTCTGCAGCTGTCTGCGCCGCTGTGGTCGTGGAAACGGCGTCGCGACGCATGGAGGAATGTTTTGTGACACAAAATGTTAAAATTCTCCTTCATTCCTGATCTGGAGTCGGACTTTTCTTTTGTTTTTTCGCCAAAAGTCACGTGATCGCTTTCTCCTCCGCTGACTCCATGCATTGAAAGCCGCAAATAAAGACAACAGTTCAGCACGCGAGCGGAAAGCTATTTGTTTTTGTTGTGTGATTTCAAACAGTTCTTCTTCTACGGTAGATTTCTTCTTCTACACCCTTTCTTGCAACATATGCACAGGTTTTAGAGGGTACTGCCACCTGCTGGTCCGTAAAAGAACAGCACTTTGCCAAGCGCTGCCGTGCCACACTATAAACGCATGCACAGTGCGCGCGCAGCACGTGCGCTCCAGCTTGCGGACCAAAGCGCGACTATATCCGAGCCAGTGATAAACAGACAGATAAGTGTGTGTCAGAGCTGCACAAAAGCAGGCTGACAAAGGGTATTAATGTGGATTTGATAGTTCATTGTTCTCTACTTGTTTCCCCCTCTCCACCCACCTAAATGGTTATTGATTAATCAGCCTGATCTATTGCTCTCCTGCAGGACTGATCAGTGGCTTGTGTCTGCGAGATGCAGGGTTCTTATCGATCCTGTATGAATGACAAAAGACCACCAAGAATTAATAAAAGACAACAACTCTCTCCCTGCCTCCTTCTCCCTATCACTCCCAGCCTTAATGAATTTTATTGAGTGGAGCAGGAGAGTTCAGGCCGAGTCCATTTGGGAACCATTACTCTAGAAATAAAACCTTTACATTTTATTTTTTACATCATGGTTCTCATTTGAGGTCATTTTATGTTTTTTCCCCAATAACGCTTCAGTTTAATTCATTTCGAAAAGGAAAAATTATTTGATTATTTTCTTGTTGCAAGCAAACCTAAAGCAATTTGTCCGCTGGATAAATTTGAAGATAAAAAAAAAACTCTCCATCCGTTTCTCAAATTAGGGAAAAGTCGTTTGAAAACTGTTGCAAACATTTGTCCAACCACCAGAACTTAGTAAATGTGTAGTTATTCAATAAATTACTCATGCTTCCTGTGTGACTGAAACCTATTGAACATTTTTGCAAATGCTTGAAACATTTAATCAATGAACTCTTTGGGGGGAACTTGCATTCTACAAATCTTGACTGGAGAAGTCTAGAGACTGTGACACATGCCTGTGTAGTTTTTCCTCCTGCCATGGATACAAGTAAAACAAAATAAATGGCCTATAAGAAAACGTAATGACCCTTATCCAATATACAACCAGCTTTAACCAACCAAAGCTGAAATCAGTGATGTCTTTAATTACTTAGAGCCATTTATAACTGGATTTTTTTTTATTACAGACAAAAGTCAGTATATTTCCTGTTTAGATCATTACAAAAATATAGCCTTATAGTATGCATCTATAATCATGAGTATTGGCTTTACATTAAGTCCAAATTTAACATGCAGTGGCCATTTTTGTTTCTACATTTTCAATTTATAAATAATTTAATAGACAGTTTTCTATTTAAGGGGGGGGAAAGTTAAAGACCCAATGATCTTTGAAGGAATGGGTATCACTTACCTTACCTTAGAGCCAAATGAAACAAAAATACAACTTTAAACATTATACCCCTACTTAATCCTTAACAGGAATTTTATATACATTTGGAACAGATTCCAAGTATCCCATAAATGGTTAGTGAATAATATTACATTATGTTTATTAAATAAATAAAAAATCTTGAGAGCTAATTAAAACACAATAAAAGTAACTGTTTTTTTCCACTCTGGAGTATGCTGTTGGTGGAGAATCAGTTTTGTTTAGTGGCTCTTCAGATTGAAGAAGTCCGTTGGATGACGGGTGAAACGTCTCAGCACAAAAAAGAAACAGTCCAGATGAACTGACTGAACATTGTTGGGTTTTATACCAGGATTACTGAGCATGAACTTTGGTGAATGGAAAGCAACATTTGATCCCACAACAAAGCTTTTATTATAGCATCTCAGAATAAAGTCCAGATACAGAGACAGAGATAAGCATGCATGTGGAGGTTTTTATGCATTTCTGTTTTTATATTATATTTATGCACATGAACAAGTACATGTTGATGTTGGCGTGTGGGAGGACACCTTTGTGTTTGACTGTGTTTGTGTGGACATTTGTTGTGAGCCACCTCCACCATCCTTCATACTTTAACATCTCACAATCATGTCTATCCTTCTTCCTGTCTTGCACTCAAGATAAAAGACTGCCAGCAGGCAAAGCAGACTTGTACCCGTGTGCGTTCCTGCGAAGTGATATGATGCGTGCTACTGATTTCATTACAAAGTGTTTGCATTGCGTACAGTTCTGCGTGCGTACTCATATATGTTGCAACAGCTTATGTAACAGATGGAAGGTGTGATGTTCAAGTTTTTAATTGTGTATAAGGGGTTGACTGGCGTAAATACCGGTAGGTGTCATTTGTAGTCAGCCGGGATTTAAGCTCGTAAAGTTTTGCAAAAGATAAAATTGCGGAAAGTATCATAATTAGAGAGTTTAAAAAAAAGAGAAAACTATGTTGGTTTTGTCCAACAAGTTTATTCCTATATAGTACTGTGCAAATATTTTAAACCTTTCCTAAATTTTTACATTTGCTTCTGTGAAGACAAAAGTTGTTGAAGTGTTTTGAAGTGGTCTTTTTAAAAATATTAACAGGATTTTTTAAGGTCTTTGCTTTTGGCTACTCCATCCGTCTTTATATCCATCCATCCATCCATCTTTCCATCCATCCATCCATTTTTCCACCCATCCATCCATCTTTCCATCCATCCATCCATCCATTACTTCATCTGTCCGTCCATCCATCATCCATCCATCCATCTGTTCATTCATCTTTCCATCCATCCATCCATCCATCCATCCATCCATATTTTCATTCATCCATCTTTCCATCCATCCATCCATCCATCTTTCCATCCATCTTACAATCCATCCATCTATCATCCAGCCATCTATCATCCAGCCATCTATCATCCATCCATCCATCCATCCATCCATCATCTTTACCTGCTTCTTCTTTTTGGGGTCATTCTTGGGTCCCTGTTGCCCATATCCAGCTAGCACTGTGTGAGAAGTGGGGGAAACCAAGGGACGGGTCACATGTCCATCACAGGGACACATAGAGACAAACAACCGTTCACTCTCACTCACACTTAGTCCAAAAAAGTCACTTTTAGCTCCAAAAAGATGGCAGTAGTACTTCTGAAAGCACTCTGGTTTTGTCAACAACTTTTAAACTAAACCATGTCAGACTAAAGGCAGTGTCTCACTGAGCTACAACTGCTGGAGACCAGCTGACAACTTGTCAATTTTGTCAGATATCGCGCACATTTTTTTGTTGCAGTCTCACTAAATTCTAAGTGTTTGCAATAAAGTAACGAGTTGTGGGTCTGTGATTTATGAGCCATTGTTTTGAAAGTCGAGGCATATTTTGTGTGTGTTTGGCTGAGAAAACAGTTTTCTAAGGTATACACTATTTCATTACCTACTTCTCCCCATATCATACCTTCCTTAGTTTGCTTTGTACCTACCTCAGCAGATTGTTATTTAACAGCTTTTGATTTACTGGAAAAGAGGAAAAGCACATTAAGACCAGGTGTTTTTAATTATTATCACTGACCTATTTGTTTTTGGATATGTTTTCTGTCAGAGGAAAGCTCTAGTGTTGGTATCAAAATACAGGCCTAGTACTCTTGCGTGTGGTTGGAGGCACACACAACAAAAGTAAGATGGGTTTGAGACACCAGCGATGCCTCTGTAATTATTTTTGAGACATTTTGATGCACATTTTTGAATATTCTCAAAATTCAAATAAGTAAGGCAACCGAGGCACTGAGAACACTTTCAAAGATTGCAAGACATTCTAGCCTCTCTCATGGATGCTGTTCATCAGCTAGTGACCAGCAGTCAAATACTAGGAATCTATGGGATCATTACAAAACTTTCTGTGAGCAAGACACAAAAAGATAATTAATTCTGTTGAAAACCTTTAGTTTGCACTCAGTTCTTGTCCTTAACACTGTAGAGAAGAATCAAGACAAGTTAATGATTAATAGTCGATATGACTCTTTGGACAGAATTTCTCTGTGCAGTCAGGGGGCTGAGGAAGCCCGGTTCAGCGACCTCAGGATTCCATCTCTGCTCTTTGCAGATGATGTGGTCCTGTTGGCGTCATCGTGCTGTGATCTCCAGCTGTCACTGGAGCGGTTTGCAACAGAGTGTGAAGTGAATGGGATGAGAATACAGGCAGTTTAAAGGTTTTCTCCGCAGGGTAGCTGGACTCTAGATATAGGGTGCGAAGTTCAGTTATCCAGGAGGGACTCCTCTACATCGACAGGAGCCAGTTGAGGTGGTTCGGGCATCTGGTAAGGATGCTCCCTGTCTGCCTCCCTAGGGAGGTGCTTCAGGCATGTCTGACTGGGAGGAGACCCCTGGGAAGACCCAGGACACAATAGAGAGAATAGTCTCTTGGTTGGCCTGGGAACACCTTGGAATCCTCCCAGAAGAGTTGGAAGAGGTGGCTGTGGAAAGAGACGTCTGAACCTCCCTGGTCAAGCTGCTGCTCCCGAGACCTGACTTCAGAACAAGCAGAAGATAATGACGGATGGATGGATGAATGATTCTTTGTTTCCTCTCCTTACAGCCTGCCAATGCAACATCAATGGTTCTCTGTCTGAGGTTTGCAGCAACGACAGCGGTCAGTGCCAGTGCAGAGAAAACGTGATTGGGCGAAAGTGCGATGAGTGCATGGTAAGCATTCCTTATTGTTTGGGCCATTATTTATGAATTTTTATTCTGTAGTTTTTGACTGCTGACTTCAATGCTCCATTTTGCTTATGTTATTATTCCGAGAAGAAATAAATGACATTAAAAATATAAAAACTAAGGAAACCTTGATGACTTTTTAACCCAAGGTGAAGTTGTACAGCAAAACAAAAGTGTATCTCATGACTACATTGTTTTAATGTTTTAGTGAATTTTTGTAGTTTCAATTTGTGGCATAAAATCTTAAAGTTAACTGACTCTTCTTTAATTTTCACCCACAAAACATTTTTCTGTGAATTATTTAATTTTACATTGTTTTTCAAGTTTTAAGTTTCCTCTTTTAAATGTATTCACTTTTATCTGTTTGCACCTAAGTCCATTTTTTCACTTACTGTCATTGGTTCTTTGCCTGCCTCGCCTCCATCCATCTGTGTTGTGATTGGTCCAGCCTAACTGCTGGTGGGATGCTGAACGTGAGGAGTGTATGCCCTGTCGCTGCAGTCTTTTTGGCTCTATGTCTCAGCGCTGCGACATCGAGGGTCGCTGTATCTGTCGCCCCGGCTTCGTGGGCCGGCGCTGTGACCTACGTCGCCTGAGCTATGAAAGGCGGGAGACACGGCGGCCTGTGGAGCGGGTTCCCATTGAAGCTGTACAGCAGAGATGGGGGGGCACTTCCCGGACGGGAGGTTGTCCCAGGGGAGCGTACAGGCCTCACACAGGGGTAACGCACACTGCATGTGGATGGCAGTGGTGTGTTTAAAGAAGCATGGGTGTGTTTCTGTTTACTGGCGGGCAACAATTCTCCAAATGTACAGATTTCTATTTCAGGAGAAATAAACAAATCAGTCACATCGTTTCAATGACCAGGGTTTTTAAAACACCGCATGGCATTGAACATTTAGGCTTGCATGACTGTTTTCATTTATTTTTAGTTCATTTATAAATGAAGAAAATCTATACCTATTACAGTATATAAATAAATTAGGGATGCACGATATTGGATTTTTGGCCGATATCCAATATGCCGAAAACTTTTTGACCGGCAATACCAATACCGATATTCCCCCCCATCCCTAGACCTACTTACAGAGACTACGTAGCTTTCTCTGCTGTGGAATTAAAATACATTATTCTGCATGGGCTTTGTAAGTTTGGCCTGCTACCAAATGCAGATGCCAAAAAGGGAGCTGAAAGTGATGTAACACTTCAACGTGGATTATGTTTAATGTCAAATTTATTTGTGACACTTACTCTCTCTAACACAATGACAACACTCAGTGCAAATTTGTAAATTTTCACAAATCTAAACTCAACCTGTTCCCAAGCGACAAGTGAAAAGCGCTTAAGTAGTAGCACATTAATAGATATACTTGATAGTTTCTTAAATTAAAAAATTAAACAGAAGCCTTTTATATCGGTTAGTTTTTTTGATGGAATGGTTGATGTACGATATTTAACTTTATCGCTAAAATCAGCCGATGCCGATAATGTTGTGCATCCCTAAAATAAATAGCTTTTTCTTGTGGCATAGAAAACCAATCTGTTTTTACATATAAAAAATCAGTTCCCTGAACCAACTTGCATGGCACTGTTTTGGCAAAGCACCCGCAAGGTTGTTCATTCTATGTATTATATATATANTGTATGTATATATATATATGTATATATATGTATATGTATATATATATATATATGTATGTATATGTATGTATGTATATATATGTATGTATATATATATATATGTATGTATATATATATATGGATGTGAATAAGATAATTGAGTTTGACAGGTTATGGAAGGATTTTTGTGTTTTCTGTTCTGATCAGATTAATCATAGATTTAGTGTTAATTTTCTGAATGTGGTCTTAGCCCTTATCACAGACATCTCTGAATAAGAGTAGTTGAGCTTTTCTCAGACATCGGATTAGTTAACAATGTAGTGTAGGGTTTTTCCCCTTACAGGTGTCTATGATGAAGAAGATGAAGAGGCCTAATCCCAGTTCATATTCTTTGCTAAGGGTAATACATAACAGAAATATAGATTCCACACACTTGAGGCGTGATATTTGATAGGAGGGACAGTCCGCTTCATTTTATTGTTTTGTTTTTATTTTTATTTGTTTTTATGGGTTTGTTTTTACATTTATTTTTGTTTTTTTGTTTTTTTTTGTTTGTTTTTGTTTATTCTTTATTACTTTTCCTGTTTGTTTTGTTTATTTCTTATTACATTTATTTGTTTTTTTGTTTGTTTTGTTTATTTCTTATTACATTTATTTGTTGTTTTGTTTATTTTATTTTTATTCTTTGTTTTTGGTTGATTTCTTTGTTTTTTGTTACATTTATTTCTTTAGATTTGTTAGTTTTGTATTGCGTTTCCAGCATATAAGCTCTGACAGTTACCGTATATTTTCTTAGGTAGTTTTTGTTACCAATTAGTATTGATGCTTATTTTTATATAAGGGGTTTTATACTCTGGGTGGGTAACTTGTAACTTAGATGTAGGATTACTGTGGGTTGGGAATGTTAGAGATTTCCATTGTGTATCCAGTTCTTAATTGCATACGCACATAGTACATATAGGTTTTTGTTGACATGATGTTTGTCATGTCAAAAGGGGAATTGAAATATATGTATATCAGTATTACACCTGAATCACACAAATTATGTGTTATGATTTATGTTCACTTAATTCCACCATATAATGTGAAATATATTCAAGATGGAACCTTTATTTTCGGGTTTTATTTTCAATAGGGAAGAGTTTTTCAGTTACACGCCTGCACAATACAACAGACATAACACTTGATGATTGACATATGAAGCTGGTAGTTTATTGGCTGAGAGGCGGATCACGTACAGAGTAGGGAAGTCCTAGGGCGTGTCCAAGGCGGTTCGGTCCCAGGATTGGTCCCACGAGGCGATGACGTCATCTGGAGGTATAAAACCGTGGTCCGCCTTCGAAGGTTGTGTGTGTGGACTGTGCTCGGAGTGAGGTCTGTTGTTTGCTGTAAGGTTTATTCTTATTATGTACAATAAACCTGCATAAACTTGCACATTCGTTTCAGAGCCTTCCCTCAACTTTTGAACCGCAACAATTCTGTGAAAATGGGGTTGACTGAAGTTCCTACAGAGCAGTCTTCATCAGCTGTTTCATCATCTGTTACTCTTGTAAAAACTGATGTTGTGAGAACAAGATCAGGGAGAATAGTTATAAAGCCTTCTAAACTGGACCTTTAAGCGTGAGAAGGAAAAAGAGAGAGAAAAAAAGTCAGAGTTAAGGACTGATAGTTGAAGAAACAGGTTGTATTTAAGTTACAGTTATTTTATGTTATGTGTTCCTAGCCTGTAAAATAAAATTAAAAAAGGATGTAAACGGGCTTCCTATTAGTTAAAAGAGGAGATGTGGTGTTCATGAATAACATCTGTTAAAAATGAGTGTTCTTGAACGTTACACACTGGAGGATGTGACGTGTTTATGTAGCACGAGGAGACGTTGGTTTTGACTAATAAAGTGAGTGTTTGCCAGCACACGAAGTCCCACGTATTGGTTCTAAAATAAGAACACAACACTATATGTGCAAAAATAAACATTACCAAATGAAATAAGTGACAACGCCCTTGTTATTACAGTCATTGTCCACCAGGGGGCACATCACACAATGTGGCGCCAAAAAGAAAAGAGAGGGAAAATAAAATGCCTACAACCTTTATATTTGCGGTTAAAATTGAAAACAAGTGTTATTGTAATGTTGTAAAATATATATCAAACAATATGATTAAAGGTGTACAACTTAAAAAGTAAAAACTTCAAGAAAACATATAAAATATCAGAAAGCTTTGCACACATCTTACCTTCACAGTGCTTATGCAGAAAAGTGAGGGAACGAAACACGGGTGGAGCCAAGTGCACACATAATTTCCTCCTTGATACATTTCAAAATAAAATACCTCAGTAAAATAAAATTCACAAACATGAATACAGTGGAGTAACTGATTATTTTAGAGTATATTTTTAACTCCGTTACACTGGGAACAGGTGGAAGAGAACTTGGAGAGGTGGAGGTATGCACTTGAAAGAAGAGGTGTCGGGATTCACTCAGAGAGCGTGATTAAAACCCAGTGGTGCAGACAGAAACTCAAAGGGCAAGAAGTTATGTAAAAATGAAAACTTTAATAATAATAAACCAAACGCTGTTGTGGCAGCCAAAACACTTACATGATCCTAGTAACGAGAGACACAAGGGATACCAGACGATGCGGCGACAATGACTGAGACACAGAACAGGGCTTATATAATCACAGACAAGACGAGACAAATTACAAACACCTGGGTATGAGACAGATTGGGGATGATTAACAAGAGACAGGCAGGAAAACAGACAAGGAAGGCACAATCCTTACAGTAACCCACCCCCCCCCTCCCCCAAGAGACGCCCCCTGGCATCATCAGAAATGCACCCAAAAATCCCAGGGCGGGAGGAGGGAGAAACTGCAAGGACGGAGGGCACAAGGAAGACAAAGGGACATCAGGGAAACACAAGGGCAAGAAACAAAAAAACGTCAGGAGAAGATCTGGGAGCAAACACAAAGACCAAACTGGAGGGAACTAAACCCAAAGACCAGACCCAAGAAAAGCTAAGAGAACTAAAGCCCGAGGTACACTCATGCGTCCTCAGGTACGCCACTCTACGCGCGCATTTTGTGCGCATGTGTTTTGCTGATATGCTTCAGCATATGTCAGAAACTATCAGCTTTCAAACGCTCGCGTTCTCCTTGTTGTAATATGAGCAGCTGCACACGGAGGGGACTCAACTGAGCTCGCTGATTGGTTACTTGCTGACACGCCTACTGAAATGATTGACAGCCAGCTCATGTAGCGCCTTGAAGACCGCGGCGGTGTTCATGCGGTGTTTCTACTATATATGTTGTAAAAAGTTCTCTCAGAAATAAAAATAATAACAGGGAGTGCTTTTCCTGCAGCACACAGCCCACCAGGGATATTTAAAACATCGCCGCACCCAGGTAGGACCTGAATTCATTCATTTCAATCATCGAGTGAACGGAGGAAGAAGCGGTTACTTGACTTTAGGCAAAAAAACAAAAGAAAAGGCCCGATCAGCGATAAAGAAGGGGAATTTATTTCATTTGTGTAACATACAAAACAGTCCGGCGCCGGGGAAGTTTATGTTCAGAC
>JBBPBX010008758.1:29380-61716 GCA_038048925.1 Garcialebias charrua
GTGGGACGACCTGCTGGCTGTGGCAGGGTTTGTAGAGGATCTGTCCAAAACTGGGTCCAACCAGCAATTCAAGTCACCACTGAGTATCAATGAGTATGTGTTTAGGTCCGGGAGCAGTGAGAATAATTTCTCAAAGAAACCAACATCATCCGTATTTGGGGCATAAACGTTAACTAGCACTACTGGTGTGTTGTACAATTTACCGGAAACAATCACAAAACGACCATATTTATCTGAGTTAACTTGAAAAGGTTCAAATGAAATGTCTTGACTGATGAGGATCGAGACGCCCCGAGCCTTTGCTCGAAATGAGGAATGGAAACTCTGCCCGTGCCATGTTTGCAGTAATCGTTTGCTATCGTCACTTCTAATGTGAGTCTCCTGCAGGAAAGCAATGCCTGTATTTAACTGTTTTAAATGAGAGAGCACCTTCCTTCTCTTGACGGGGTGGTTCAAACCTTTGACGTTCCAGCTTGACAACACCAACTGACCACTCATATTACTAATAATTTGTATAAGAAAGGTAGGTAATACAGTCTAATGTGTTGATGGCTGTGCAGTTCTTGGCAAAGTGAAAGAAAATATAAATTAATGGCAGTGATGGACCCCCCACCCCCCTCCCTTTCCCACCCTGGACAGCTGCAACAGACAGAAGCAGCAAGCTCCATAGAAATTAAAAATAAGTCTCCTGTCTAACTTTTAAACTAGTGCTCCAGTATCATCAGAGAAAAAAAAATGTATAAGCACCTCATGCAAGGCCAAAAATGTACACATAGATGTGTGATCACGCATACACATATAAACAAAGTTAAATTAATCCTAATCCTAAATTAAATCTTCAATCAGTCCAAGACCAATTCAAGATTCAATTCAAGATAGTCAACAGGTAAACAAGAAGAGGAAAAATGTTAATAGTTCAAAATAATATATTGAAAACATTATATATTTCACCCATTTTTATACATGGATAGGCCTACTTCAATTATTTATGTGCCTAAATACAAAACCAGAAAGCCCCCCCCCAAAAAAAAAAAAAGTCTCAGATAATCAGAGTATGGGCAGAGTCCTGCTCATCTGTTCGTCACCTCATGTAAACAAAAGTTTAGTGTAAACATAAACAAAGCCAGTGCGGGAACAGCGCGTTGCACATCAGTCAAAAGAAAAGTTAAATATTACTGTACTTGCGCTGTTAAGCCTGAGGTAACTCCTGTCTAACTTTTAAACTAGGGCTCCAGTATCATAAAAGGGGGGGGAAAAAAAAAAAAAAAAAAATTATAAGCACCTCACAAACTAGTTTAAAGTATGCAAGGCCAAAAAATGTATACACATAAATGTGTACCGGTAATCACGCACACACATATACAAACGTAAAGTTAAATTAATCCCAATCTCAAATTAATTATCAATCAATCCAGGACTAACCCAAGATTCAGCTCAAGATAGTCAACAGGTAAACGAGAAAAGGAAAAATGTTTCATTTCAGAAATGTTAATAGTTCAAAAAAAGCCGCAGTAAAAACTAAAAAAGTCTCAGATAATCAGAGTATGGGCAGAGTCCTGCTCATCTGTTCCTCACCTCATGTAAAGAAAAGTTTAGTGTAAACAGAAACAAAGCCAGTGCAGGAACAGCGCGTTGCACATCAGTAAGAAGAAAAGTTTAAATGTTACTTGCGCTGTGAAGCCTGAAAGGTGTCAATGAACTTCTGCGCCTCCTCGACAGAGCCCAGCCACTTTCTGTGTCCATCAGGTAAAGTCACGCGGAGTTGAGCACGAAAAAGCAGAGCAGGTTTTAAACCCAAAGAGTACAGCGCAGCCATCACTTCCTTATATTCCACTCGCTGGTTGAGGACTTCTGGGCTGTAATCTTCCACGATCCGCACCGGTTTCCCCTGGTATTCAAGCCTGCCTCTGCGTCGGGCCTCCCGGATCATGAGCTCCTTCACCTGGACCCGGTGCACTCGCAGGATAACCGGGCGCGGCCGCTGGTCCAAGGCGGGTTTCGGGGCGAGGGTTCGATGGGCCCAGTCCAGTTCGAGTGGAGAAGGAAGCGTGTCACGCCCGTAGATGTCGCACAGCAGGTTGGAAAAGAAGTCTGTGGGACGTCCGCTTTCAATAGACTCCGGTAAACCCAGCACACGAATATTTTGCCGTCTGCTTCGACTTTCTAAATCCGCCAGTTTAGATTTTAGTCTGGTGTTTTCCTCCTGGAGAGTTGAGCAGGTGTTTTCCACCTCCGACATGCGCTGGCTCAGGTCGTTAGTGACAAGTTCCAGTGATGACACACGCTGGCCGTGTTCCTCCACCGCGAGCCGAGTCTGGTCCAATTTGAGATCCAGCTGACTAAAAGTTTGTTTAAACTCAGCTGACAGAGCCGCGCGGTGCTCCTCGAGCAGCGAGGTAATTGCCTCGAGGGTTAGGCCAGCGTCATCCTTCTCAGCGTCCTTCTTCGATCTTGTCGACTTTTGAGACATTTTTAATTTAAAATCTTTAAGAGAGATGTTTTGATGGAAGTTGTGTGCGTGATAATAGGCAAAAAATATTAAATGTAGAGGGCTTTGTGGTACTAAAAAATAAGTTTTACCCGGAGCACTGGCAAGTGCGACTCACTCCATCTCACGACCACACCCTTCTCTCCCTGCCACCAGATTTTCAGCTTCATATTTACAATCTCAGAACAGATGGAAGGTTTTAGGAAAGGTGTGGTCTCAGTACCTGCCAAGCTGTGATCACCTCAAGCTGCAACTTTCAAACCTTCTTTGAATTAATCAAATAATTAAAGTGAAGTATTATTTATTACAGTAACAATAATCAGTACTTTCATTTGTCTGTCTGCAGAACTCCCACAACATCTGGAAGGAGGAAAATATTCTCACTGAGCAGCAGCTCTGTAACCAGGAGAGGAACACCAGTTTGGACCAAGAAGAACCAGAACTTCCACAGATGGAAGAGGACGAAGAAGAAGCAAAACCTCCAAAAATAAAAGAGGACCATGAAGCACCAGAATCTTCACAAATGATGAAGTACTATGAGGATGCCAATTTTCCACATAATCAAGAGAAACAGGGGGCACCAGAAACTCCCAAGAATTAACCAGAATTTCTAGAGATAAAAGAGGAGGCCGTGACTGAAACCTGTATGGTAACTCCTGATTTTAATGAAAGAAACCAGTGGGAACTGGAACCAAACTCCAGGGACCAACTCCTTTCACAAAACTCTCCTGAAGTGGAGAACCAAGATGAGGAAAGAAGCAGGAATGTAGAGCCAGGATTCTGCAGAGATGAAGAGCCAAAACAAAATGAGACAAATCTACAAACAGGAGGTTATGGTGACAATGTGGACATAGACAAAAAAATGCCTTTATTGTGTATGACTTGTGGAAAAAATTTCAGAAAAAAATATGATTTAACAGTTCACATTAGATGTCACACAGGTGAGAAGCCTTTCTCATGTCAGACATGTGGAAAAAGTTTTAATCAAAACTATGATTTAATCAGACACATGAGAACTCACACAGGTGAGAAGCATTTCTCATGTCAGACCTGCTTAAAAAGTTTTAATCTGAAATCTGATTTAAACATACACATGAGAACTCACACAGGTGAGAAGCCTTTCTCATGTCAGACTTGTGGAAAAGATTTTCATAAAAACAGTAATTTAATCAGACACATGAAAACTCACACAGGTGAGAAGCCTTGGCTTTTTCATGTGAGACCTGTGGAAAAAGTTAGAGATAGAAAAGGTGTCAAAATCCACATGACAACTCACACTGAATAAAAGCCTTTTACTTTTACCTTGTGGAAAAGTTACAGTGAAAACAAAAGTAAACGCCACATCGCATGAGAATTTAGGTGAACGACCGTTCTCCAGTCAGTGCAGTGGAATTAGTAAAAAAAAAAAATAATAATTCATCAGACATGTGAGAAGGTGTCATCTTGTGAGTCTTGTAACTTTCTCAGACTTTGGAGATTGCTAAAACTCAGAGTTGACAAGTTGGAGTCAGAAGTTCATTAAACTGTAGTCCTAAAACACCTGTGGGAAATGTCAAATGTCATGCTCAATAATTCAGGTAAAATCCAACCATGTTCAGTCAGGCCATCTGGATGTTTTGTTTTCTCTCTTTTTTGCTGAGACATTTTGTCCTTCATCCAAAGGACTAGATCAGTCCGAGGAGCAACACACAAACTGAGTCCTACAAGCAGCACACTATAGTGGGGAAAGAAAAAAAAACAGTTTGCTGGTGAAAAGATGGTTTGAATGCTTTGATGTTTTGAACCACTTTGTCATGGCTGCTTCAGAGGAGTTGCTAGGGGAGAGGGCGGGCTCCAGAAACTGTCTTATCACCAATACTGGGTTTTTTTCCACTATGGGAGTGTGCTGCTTGTGGGACACAGTTTTTGTGGCTCCTCAGACTGATGAAGTACTTTGAATGTAGGACGAAACGTCTCCACAAAAAACGAAATCATCCAGAGGACCTGACTTAACATTGTTGGACATGTGGGAAAGGTTTGTCTGAAAGAATAAAACTTTTGTTAAAAATTTATTAATTAAATGAATGAACATGCACAGTTTATTCAGACTTTTAAAATTATTTTACAGTATTCCCTCGTTTATCGCGGGGGATCTGTGCCCTGAAGCCCCGCAATAAGTTTAAAACCATGAAGTAGTAATAGTCCTACAAGTGTTAAGTAGGAGTTTATTTTAGTTTTTTATATTGTAATGGTATAGAAATTTACATAATTCTACACAAATAGTTTCCAGGTGAGAAGTTCCGGGTATTAAAGTGGGCGTGGTATATAAGAAGCTGCTGCGTTCAGTCAGACATGTCGTCTTCGTGCTCCCGCTGTGTGGCTTGCGTCCCGTGGGTTTTGGACGTAAAAGGCAACAAATCGCCAAATGTGGTAAAATGCCACCGCACTGTTCTACTCCTCTTCCTCGTTCTGTGAGTGTGTGTTTGTGTGGATCGGCAGGTCTTCCCCATATCTGGACCGTTGCTGTTCTGTCGGGATGTCTGCTCTTTTCTCCCGGATGTCTGCACATTTGTTTGGTTAAAGGGGACCAAAGATGCAAAATTCACTTTTTAATGTTTTTTTTAACTCAACTTTGGTTATGTACTTCTTAAAAAAACAGTCCTAGGGCCAAAAAAATGCACCCAGTGGTTTATTTACTCTAAGTATATTTATTTTTCAATTACTCTAAGTATATTTATTTTTCAGTGATATAAATGTCTCGTTTTCAAATCCTACGGCTTGTGATGTCACAAGCCGTAGGACAACCCACCCCAACCTGAGTCCAGCCCCTCACCTAGCAACCCCTGGTGCGGCTCAACCCACTTCAGTATAAAAGACGTCATTGTTTTTCCTGAGTTCATCTCAGAGTTCGATGTTTTGTTGTTGTTAAAATGCAGTACCGCTAATAACTAATTATCTATCAGTAAAAACAAAAAAACTTATTTACGGGCTCTTAAATCAACCGGACGACTGCTCACGGACCATATCCGTTCAGCGCCGGATGTGGTCCGTGAAAAAAAGCGGTCCCCGCTAGAGAGAGCGTGTATAGCAGTTAGCAGCCAGTGTGTTACTCTGCAGCCTTATTGCTTGTTTTCGAAGAGTCAGACGAAGAGTTTTTAACATGGAGGGTGAACTTATGGATGTTTCTCAGCGGCCTACGCGACGCGTCAGCGCCTCATTTGCCCTGTTCAAAATGGCGTCTGCCTCTGGGTCTGACTCAGGGTCCCCTTTGGAGGGTGGAGTTAATGTAAACAGATTTTTGAAGGGCGTGGCCTTATAAACGGCTCGTTCAGAACGGAAGTCAGAAAAGGCATAACTATAAAGGGGATTTTTTATTATCTAAGAATTATTTTGTGCATTAAATTGAATGAACATGGTCTGGATAGCCCACAGACATACCATAAAAATTTATAGGACCAATAATTGGTCCCCTTTAAAAAGAAGTCGGACTGCAGTGGCGTCAGCCTGCATTGGAGCTGTGTTTGGGGTGTGGCATCGGTGCTCCCATTTCGCCTTCTGTTGCAGCGTGGCGGGAGGGCTACATCTGGGGCCTCATGTATCAACCGTGCGTGCGCACAAAAACCGTGCGTACGTCACTATCCACGCAAAACCCCGTATGTATCAAAACTGAACTGAACGTGAATATGTGCGCATCCAAGTACATTTTCACGCCAGCTCCAGGCTTGGCGTAGGCACGTTTCTGTGGTTTGTGTTCCTTTGGCGACACCTACAGGCGATTCTGGAAACTGTTCATGGTGGGAATAATGATTATTTCCACCCAAACACACATGATGAACAATTATTACATCCACATGGACGCAATCAGAATACAACCTGCAAAAAATATAACAAACAGAAAGACTGAATAGTTCTGCACAGCTTAAATTCTTGTTTTTTGTTCATTCTTAGCTGTTTTAGCAGTTGAAGAACGTGATGCATGATGGGACAAGACGATATTTCTCTGTTGCAGGGTATATTTAAATGAAAACAACGTTTGTCTTTATTTTTAATTCATTCCAGATTTAAAGAACACAAGAAAACTATTAACAAAAAAACCACAAGAAATCCCCTTTTGCCTTCATTTCATGTTGTTCATTCTAAACAGTTTTCTTGTGTTCTTTAAATCTGGAATGAATTAAAAAAAAATAAACGTTGTACCATGCGGGAGTCGAACTCATGACCTTCGGGACGAAAGGCGGGCACGCTAACCACTGATCTATCAATGCATGTTAAAACAGCTGGGTCAACTTTTCATTTAAAAGTGGACGGTTTGTTGTGCGCTGAGCGTGCCAGACAAAACTTTTTTCTGTGCCCCTCTACGTCACTCAGAAGTGTCTCCAGTTCACAGTCCGTGAAGTTCCTCTTTTTTCCACGTTTCGACATGATTTGCAATAGAGCAAAGACGACATTCCTAACGTGCAGGGCATATTTAAATGAATTTGCATATTTATATGGAGGCGTGTCAAAGGCGGAGTCGGCCACTCTCTCACCTCATGTACAAAGACTTGCGTGGATTTCTTACTGAAAAGTGCACACGGTCAAATCCAGAAAAGTGTGTACGCACAAAAAAATCCAGATGTATCAAACTGTGCGTACACCGGAATCCACGCACATTCCTTTTGTACATCACAATAACGTGGAACTGAGCGCACGTGAGACACCTCCCCTGACACGCCTTCATTTACATATGTTAAACAGATGCAAATTACTTCCTGCATGTGTGAAGGACATGTTTGTTTGATCCCTGCGCGATCAGAAATCATTTCTAGATTCAGGAAAATAATGAATTTAATATAATATGAGTGAGGAAATAATCCTAAGTAAGAATAGTAATAAAATGTGTTCATCACGCAAAGAACGAGTGATTGTGTGTCGGTATTTGTGTGTGCGCGCACCCTGCTTTGGTGCGCAACCGGCTCATCCATTCATTCTGAGTGAAAATATTAACTTTGCGCACGAGTTTATTACCATAATTACTGTAAACACAGAGGAACTTAGATGTTTGGTAGAACATAGATCTTTGTTTATTTAATAGATGATATGAAGAAACGGGTCTGTGCGTCTCAGTGGAGAGTTTTCATGACATGACGTGATGTTGGAGTCTCCAAACGCTGCGCGCGCCACAGCCTTGTGCGCAATCTGTTTGTCTGTGAAGCTTTACTCTCCTACAAGTTATATATGGTGTACTTTCACGTGTCATTTTGGAGAAATCTACAATAAACGCAGATTATGAATCACCTCCAGCTGCCGTGTAACACGGCGAGGGTGCGCGCGCGCTCCAAAGCGCGACCACTCAGCCTTTGGAATCATATAGATGAGACATTCCATTGGATATGATCAGGCTTTGTGTGGACTGGACAGCCCTGATCGGCCTGCAGCTCCCTCAGGAAAGCTCGGGAACAGTTTGATCGCTGCTTCTGCATGTGCACGCGTGATGCACGGCTCCTGTGTTGCTCCAGAGCGCAGCAGTGCCAAACTGAAAAATGATTATTTCTGAAAACGGCTGATAAGCCATATCCTAGATCAGAAAATTATATCTGTTTATAAATAAATGCTCTGCGTGTTACACTATTTATTATATCCTCCAGTAAGGCTGAATGAATCCGTTCCTGTTAAATTTATTTTTGGCACAACTTTGCGCGTCCTTTATTTAACTGCGTCATGTGGATGTAATACTTGTTAATCGTGTGTTTGGTGGGAATATTAATCATTTTCACATCATGAACAGTTAATAATAATAATAATAATAATAATAATAATAATAATAATAATAATAATAATGAATTCAATTTATAACGCACTTTTCATTAATGAAAATCTCAAAGTGCTACAAGGTGCAACAGAATTAAATGTCAATAAAACAAATAATAAAACAATTAAAATCAACAACAGTATCAGCTATGATCAAAAGTAGAATCATGAGGAGTAAAGTATGCTCGGTTGAAAAGAAAGGTCTTCAAGCCGCTCTTAAAGTCAACCACAGACTGTGGGGCTTCAGTTTCTCTGAATCACCTGTAAGTGTCGCCAAAGGCACAAAAACCACCGAAACGTGCGTTTCAGCCATGGGGCTGGCGTGGAAATGTACTTGGATGCGCACATATTCACGTTCAGTTCAGTTTTGATACATACGGGGTTCTGCGTGGATAGTGACGTACGCAAGGTTTTTGTGCGCACGCACGGTTGATACATGAGGCCCCAGGTAAATCGTTTTCACAGCACTGAAATGGTAATATATTAGTTAATGTTTCTAATAATTATTCAACATTAATTTATAGTTTAAAAAATTAGTCCCTTTTAAAATATCTGTTAAATATATTATTCTTTTATTTTATTTTGTTTGTGTTTTCAGGTTTCCAGGTCTCCAGTCCATCACCTGAGGCTCTTCCTGAACCACTAGTACAACCCAGACTTTCACATCACAGCAGGTAAGATTGCATCAACAAAAAGAATAGTACTCAACAATATTCTTTGATGTAAATCTGTTGATTTTCTGTGGTTCTGAGGGAAGTGACAAAGTGGATGCAGCATTATTTTCTGTGGTTCTGATGAGGGAAGTGACAAAGTGGATGCAGCATTCAGCCCATAATGGACCCAGATGTCCTCTGCGTCCAGACCTACAACACCTGGACATCCAGGAGCGTGCACGAGGAGGTGGTGGAGTCTGAAGACATTAGTTTGACCCATTGTCTTAATATACAGTATACTGCATATAATATATACTGTGTGTGTCTGTGTGTTTTATCATCAATTCACAGAAATGTCTTCACCTGAAGAGTGGACCCAGGTGGAGGAGAACAAACCTTGATATTGTTAAACAGATGGAGACATCTTCAGGATCTGTAGAACATCAGGACTGATGCTGCAGAAAGCTACGTTTGTGCATCAAGACATCAAAATATGCAGAAATACTACAACTGGCCAGAGCATTGAGATGAAAATGAATCAATGAATTTAATATTTTTTCTGACTGTTCAAATGAACATATTGTTTGAAAAAAAAGGATAACAATGAACCAAGTGTTTCTGTAGTTATGTGTAAATAAAGTTACAGTAGTACACTATATTATCTGTTAGTGTTGAGTTATTCTTTGTGAGAATATTTGTGTATCTGTTTTAATTTCATTCGTTCATCTACAACTCACAGCTCATACTTTAGTAAAAACAAAATTGGTGAATGTTGAAAAAAACATTTTATTAAAATAAAACCATCCCATATTATCAAATATATGAAAACCTCTGGGGAAACATTAATATGAACAGATTATCAAAAAAAATTGAGTTTAAAAAATATCAGCAAGTGGTGTTTGACTTCATCAGCTCTGTAAAAATGACACTTTACAGCTGTAAATCTGCAAAATCAGAATTTTACTAGAAATTCAATTTTACTGAGCAGCTAGCTGTGTCATTAAGAACTAGTTTCTCCTCATCCTGCTGCTTGTACACTTCTTCAGACTCCACCACCTCCTCGTCCACGCTCCTGGATGTCCAGGTGTTGTAGGTCTGGACGCAGAGGACATCTGGGTCCATTATGGGCTGAATGCTGCATCCACTTTGTCACTTCCCTCATCAGAACCACAGAAAATCAACAGATTTACATCAAAGAATATTGTTGAGTACTATTCTTTTTGTTGATGCAATCTTACCTGCTGTGATGTGAAAGTCTGGGTTACTAGTGGTTCAACAGGAAGAGCCTCAGGTGATGGACTGGAGACCTGGAAACCTGAAAACACAAACAAAATAAAATAAAAGAATAATATATTTAACAGATATTTTAAAAGGGACTAATTTTTTAAACTATAAATTAATGTTGAATAATTATTAGAAACATTAACTAATATATTACCATTTCAGTGCTGTGAAAACGATTTACATGTAGAATTCCTTCTGCCTCTCAACTATCAGCTGCTGTAAGTCCTCACAGAGCTGCTGCACTTCCTGAAGTGAAAAGTCTCCAAAAACCAGCAGGAGCTGAAAAAAAATTATAACCTGCTGTTTACTGGAAATAACTGGCTTCTCTGAAGACAAACCGCTAAAATATAAAGTTTTAAATGGCTAAATTGGACGGATCGTGTTTGTATCTTGTCCATTGTAAACAATGTGCGCAGTTGACGCGAGTCTGTGTGTGACGTCATAATCGCGCAACGGGAAAAACCGTATTTATCATGTAAAAAAAAGGCGCTAATTTTAAACTGTTTTTGAGAGAAATTTTAATTAATTTAACATTGTTTTAGCAAAAACGATCAGAGGTCAATCTTAATAAATACAGGTAGTCCCCGACTTACGAGCGCTCTGACCTACGAGGTCCCGGACTTACGAGCATGCATCTCATTAAAAAAAAAAAATTCTTTTTTTATTTTTTTACTTTTTTTTTTATTTTTTATAAATGAATACATGTACAGTACTGGACAGTCACCAAGCACTTAGCCTATCCTAACACAGTTTTTAAAGATGAAGGATGAAGTTGAATTGTCTCCTTCCTCCCTGCAGGCTCCATAGGGAGCTTGCTCCCTTTATTTTTTTTTATTTTTTTTTAATTAAATTTCATTCATTTCATTAAAACAAAGTCAACAACTCAATAAAGTGAAAAACATACAATCAAAATAAAATGAAAGGCAGCAGATGAAGAATAATCTTATAATCTCTGCCCCTTTTTTACCCAAATAAACTCACAACAATGATTTATCAAAGAACAAAATTAATTGCATCACCAAATGTAAGATTACATCAACTTAAACAACTCAAATAAATTCTTATGTTATTTTTCATATTCCTTCAAAAAAATCACTTTTAGCAATCTCTTAAATGTATAACGAGATCTGGCTGTTTTAACATTTTCTTCTAAACCGTTCCACAAACTTATTCCTTGAATTATGGTACACCGTTCCTTCAAACAGGTACGAAAACAAGGTTTCACAAATATTTCTGACCCTTTAAGAAAATAAGTGCTCTCCCTTTTAACAAAATTTACTTGTATATTTACAGGCAATGTATTTTTATTAGCCCTATACATAAAAAGCAAAATGCTATAATCAACCAAGTCATAAAACTTCAATATCTTTAGTTTCTGAAACAATATGTTTGATGGATATCTATAATTTTTTCTTGTAATAACTCTTACTGCTCGTTTTTGTAAAATAAAAATAGGATTTGTAATCGTTTTACATGCCTTACCCCATACTTCAATGCAATAAATTAAATGTGGAACAATTATTGTATTATATAACAAGACCAATGCTTTATCATTTAACAGTTCCCTTACTTTATACAGTATTGCTATTGATTTTGATAATTTTTTTCTTAAACTGTTTATGTGAGGTTTCCATGTCAATTTTTCATCAATGATGACACCCAAGAACTTCACCTCATTAACTCTATGAATCTCAATTCCATCTACTGTAAATGGTGCATCAACATTCCTTTTACTATTACTGAATATCATGTAAAATGTTTTTTCCAAATTTAACGATAATTTATTTAGGTGAAACCAATTTTGTATTTTTACAAATTCTGTCTGTATCTTTTCCAACAATCGTTCAATGTCATTACCCAAACAAAAAAACGTTGTGTCATCGGCAAATAAAACACATTTAAGGAGTTCTGACACATCTACCAAGTCATTCACATATAGATTAAATAACTTGGGTCCAAGTACAGAACCCTGCGGCACTCCACATGTAATGTTACAAAGTTCAGATCTGACATCATTTATCTGAACAAATTGTTTTCTTTCTTTCAAGTAACTATTAACCCATTGTAATGCTGGCCCTCTAATACCATACCTATACAGCTTTTCAAGAAGAATTTTGTGGTCAATAGTATCAAATGCCTTCTTTAGATCAACATAAATACTAACACAACTCTTTTTTTGGTCAACAGCAGTTGTTATTTGTTCCATTAATTCAATAAGAGCCATTGATGTTGAAGTATTAGATCTAAATCCATATTGACTGTTACTTAATATATTCTGTTTAATTATAAATCCGTCCAATCTAGTTGCAAATAACTTCTCCAAAATTTTGGAAAACTGTGGTAACAACGATATTGGTCTATAATTATTTAACACACATTTCTCACCGTTTTTAAAAAGCGGGATTACTTTGGCTATTTTCATATTGTTTGGAAATATTCCTGTTGAGAATGACAGATTACATATATATGTGAATGGCTCAATGACGTAACTTATTATGTTTTTTACCAACCTCATATCCATGTCAACCCAATCTTTTGATTTTTTGTCTGTGAGTTGTTTTACAATATTCATTATTTCTTCTTTGTTAGTTTCTTCGAGAAAAATACTATTTTTACAACTTGTAACTTTGTAATTCACCTCTTTATCTACTATTGGTATTTTAGTAGCCAGACTCGGGCCAACATTCACAAAATAGTTATTAAATTCCTTTACAATTTCAGTTTGATCATGGATCTCAATACCATCTTTTACAAGATATTGTGGAACCCCTGATTGTACTTCATGGTTTTTCAGAACACCATTCATTATTCGCCATGTTTCCCTCATGTTACCTTTACTTTTGTCTAATAATTCACTATAATATTCCTTCTTGTGTTTTCTTATAATCCATACCAATTTATTTTTATACTTCTTGTATCTCTCTTCTGCTTCTTTCGTTTTTTGTTTTATGAAGCATGAGTACAAGTAGTTCTTCTTTTTACAAGCATTTCTTAATCCTTTGGTCATCCATGGTTTATCAACAACTCTTCTGGTATAATATTTTTGCACACAATTTTTTTCATATAGAACTCCCAAAATATTCATGAATACATCATATGCATGGTTTACATCATCCACATACACATCCCTCCAATTTTGTTTTCGTAAATCCTCTGTTAAATTATCCAAAGCTTTTTTAGACGTGTTTATTATTTTTCTTTTTTTTATTTCTGTTTTTATATCATATTGGTCGTTTTTATGAATTGCAAAAACTGGTAAGTGGTCACTTATATCAGTAATCAAAATACCACCCTCTATCTCTCTATTTGTTACATTTGTAAAAATATTGTCAATTATTGTGGCACTGTTGGTAGTGATTCTTGTAGGTGTTGATATTAATGGATAAAGATTCAAACTATGCATGGAGTTTATAAATGTACTAATACTATTTGAATCTGTTGTATTTCCTAAATCAATATTGAAATCTCCACATAAAAAAACTGTTTTGTTTAAACTCTTTTCTAGCAGATCAGTGATTTGATCTGTGAATTGCTCTATATTTGAAGTAGGTGATCGATATACACAACTTATCAGTAAATTTTTAGACTTCTTTGACATTATTTCAATTGTTATTATTTCCATAATATCGTCTACTATTACTGACATGTTAATAATTTTTTTACATTTTATTTCCTTGTTTATAAATAGAGCAACTCCACCACCACGTTTATTTTTTCTGTTCGTATAATAAAGTTCATATCCGTCAATGTTAACATTATTTATATTTTCGTCATTCAACCATGTTTCTGAAACTGCTATGATACTAAAAGTTCTGTTTAACTGTTTTAAATAGTCCGTTAACTTGGATAAATTTGCATGTATACTTCTACTGTTAATGTGAATAATAGAAAGGTCATCTTTTGATATTTTAATATTGTTAAATTCCTCTTCATTATAGTATTCACAGTCTTTAATTACAGGAAAAAAATTTGAAAAAAGCTGTTCATCTATGTCATATATTTTGGATTCTGAATCTTTAATCATGTACTGATTAAAGTTTAAAAAAAATGTAAAAATAAAAAAAGCAGCTGAAAAATTATGTGTACTTTTCCAGTTCATTGATCTCTCTGATGACCAAGACTTTGGCTTGTTCTGGAGTTCCATTGAGTTTAATATATACCTTGCAATCAGATGTCCATGTTGACTGTATCTTTTTCTGCTTTCTTAATAATCTTGCCTGTCTCGCAATATCTGCATTTTTCTTTGTTAGATGTTCATTTACATAAACATTTGTACCTTTTAATTTTCGGCCCTGTTTGAGTAGTTGTTTCTTTTGTTTTCTGTTAACAAATCGAACAATAATTGCAGATTTATCATTTTTGTTTTTTCTTGAAAGAACATGACAAGCCTCAATCTCTTTGCTCTCTAAATGAACACCCTTATTTTCAAAGAAGTCTATAACCTGTTTTTCTAAAGACAGTGCTTCATGTTCCGGAGGTTCCCTCTTTTCTGGATCAGTTACAGTTGCAAAAGATCGATGAGTAGTTTCCAGTCCACTAATTATCACATCATTGAGTCTGTTATATTGTTCCAATTCACAAACTTTACTTTCCAAAGCAGTAATCCTTTTGTCCTTCTCCTCATTTTGCCTTTTAAGGTCTTTTATCTCTCCCATTAAAGCTGCAGTATGTAGCTTTTTTTATGAACATATTTCTTCACTCTGTCACTACCTCCTGACAGACTGATGTTAGCCAGGTAATCTCTGAAAAAATTTTAAAAAAAAATATTGTCCCCTTGCTTCTCCAGGTGGTAAATAAGCATTTCTAAAAAGAAAAGGTGACCCGCCATTTTCCAGCCAATAAAAACAGAGTTTGTAACCAGCCAATAAAAACAGAGCTTGAATTTGAATCAGCCAATAAAAACAGAGCTTGAATTTGAAATTCAACAGACCACAAGGGGGCAGAGCCACATATGGCTCTGAGGGGGAGGGATCAGAATGCTTTGCCTGTTGAAAATATTTCTAACTGCTGCAGTTCTACAGAAACTGCATACTGAACCTTTAAGTCCAAAATCATTTTTTGTTGTCTTGAGATGTTTGTGACCTCTTCAGACAAGAAGTTAAGTGACTTTTTTATTTCTTCCAGTTCATCTTCATTAACAACATTTCTCTTTGGTGCCATTTTTATGTTATAATAATTCCTGCTTGGAGACTGACAGCCAATTTGATAGCTTATTGTTTGTCCTGGTGGCTAACAGTAAAGCCTACCAGCCTTTATGTGAAAGGGAGACAATTCAACTTATTCCTTCATCTTTAAAAACTGTGTTAGGATAGGCTAAGTGTTTGGTGACTGTCCAGTACTGTACATGTATTCATTTATAAAAAATAAAAAAAAAGTAAAAAAATAAAAAATAAATTTTTTATTTTTTTTTTTTTTTTTTTTTACTATGTGATCCTACTTACGAATTTTTGACATACGAGCGCCCCCTAGGGACGGAACTCGCTCGTAAGTCGGGGACTACCTGTATATATGTTGTGCCATTTTATGGAAAGTTAAAAGATGATGTCAGTGGAGCTTTAAACATGAGTTCTTGTCATGCAGTGGTCATTGTGTTACGGATATTTGGCCAAACTAATGTCATTCAGTGTGTGTCGACTGACCAAAGCCTGAGGACTTCAGTCTGACCTCACTTCCTGTGGGCGGGGCCTTTGTTAAACAGGTAGATGGGTCTCTTGTTACCTCGAAGAGATTAGAATAATAATTAATAATAATTTGTCACATTTGTCTTCTGTGTATGTTCCCATACTTGACAGACGAAATTGGTCTTCTGCATTTAACCCAACCACCACCAGGTGGTGCAGTGAGCAGCGTAGTCGCGCTCGGGGAGCTGGGGAAATAGATGTGCACTCATAGACACCCCAAGATGGTGTGCCGTGGCCGGGGTTCGAACCTGGGTCCTTCGGATAACAAGTCCGATTCTCTGCCACTACACCATCTTGGCCCCGGACGAGCGTTGATTTTTGTTAAATTGACAGGGATCAATGCTGCGTTCAGGGACCTGAGTTTAATAAGCAGTGTAAAACTACTAGCTGCCTTTAAAAATAAAATGAAACATACCGTATTTTCCGGACTATAGATCGCACCTGAATATAGGTCGCTTTGTCCAATTATTGCCAAAAAATTGGAAAAATCCATAAACAGGTCGCACCTTAATATAGATCGCGCTTATGTCACCGCTGACGTAACGCGCCACCGCTGACGTAACGCGCCACCGCTGACGTAACGCGTCACCGCTGAGACAACCCGGAAATGTGGACGAGTGTTTAGCTCTGCTGCAAATGTCTGCCACAGGAGCGCACAGCAAGGCTTTTAAAGGGGACCACAGATGCAAAATTCACTTTTTAATGTTTTTTTTACTCAACTTTGGGTATTTACTTCATAAAAAAACAGTCCTTGTGCCAAAAAAATGCACCCAGTGGTTTATTTACTCTAAGTAGATTTATTTATCTGTGATAAAAACGGTTCGTTTTTGAAATAAACTGGAAGTCAATCTCGCTTGTGACGTCACAAGCGAGAGAGGACAACCCACCCCAACCTGAGTCCAGCCCCTCACCTAGCAACCCCTGGTTAGGCTCAACCCACTTCTGTATTAAACACATGACTGTTGTTTTTCATGATTTCATCTCATCTTTTGTTTATATGTTCTTAATTTCATGTGTACAGCACTTTGTTGCAGCTGTGTTTTTTTAAATGGCTTTATAAATAAAGTATAATTGTTATTTTTATGTTTTAGTTCAATTTTTAGTGTATTTGCGATCGCTCCCAACGCGCAGCCGGCAAAAATTAAACGAGCGGACCCCCGGCGTAGGGACCGGCGGCAACGGGACACTGCTTCTGGCGGATGGAGCGGAGCTTCAATTGTACAGCCTCGTTGCAGCGTCCCAGCAGCCTCACAGCAGCGAGGACCTTCTCCTTATGGATTAATTTACGGGAGACACTTGGTGAACTTTGTGTTGTCTTGACTGGAACAGCGATAACTCCCAAAATCGCCGCGTGCAACGAGCGGAGCTGGCGAACACCGGAAGAGGAACAAGCTAACATTAGCTTCGGATTCGGGTGGTCTCATGCTAAAAGGAGCAGCTAATTGCGGCGCGCTCAGACGGGTTTCGGTAAGTTATCTTAAGCTAGCACTAACAGTAAGTCAAATGAGTAATAAAAAAAGAGCTAATTTTAAAACAACAACACATTACAGATACTGGCTGTTACAGAGGGCGTAAACAGATCGTTGAAGGGCGTGGACTTCAAGAAACCGGTCGTTCAAAACGAAAGTTAAAAATGGCAGAATTAAAAAGGGTATAATTGATTATCTAAGAATTATTTTGTGCATTAAATTGAAGGAATAGGGTCTAGATAGCACACAGAAATAACATAAAATTTTAAAAAAATGCATCTGAGGTCCCCTTTAAGAAGCTTAACACTTAAAAACAATTATTTGTTTGCTAAAAATTATAGCTGACATTATAGCACAAGGGTTCCTGAGCTTAACCGTTCCTTAATAAATTCACGAAATGGTCAAATCTGCTGGATTTAAATTGTTTCGCTTTGACGTCTTCCAAACGGTCACGTGCGCTGCAAAAATAAATGATAAATAAATCGAATTTTATCTCTAATGTCTCATACAGGTTAACAGTTTGTAAATGAAACCCAAGTAATTACACTCTATAAGCTGAAAAATATCTGCAGAGTGCAGTTTATGGGCTATTTGCTAAAATATACACGGAAATAAAACGGAAGCTCTTAATGTTTTAACAACTGTTTTATTTTTATGTGTTTAAATGTTCTTGATTTTATGTACTGCACTTTGTTGCAGCTGTGGTTGTTTTAAAGGGCTCTATAAATAAAGTATTATTATTATTATTATTATTATTATTATTATTATTATTAAGCTAACATGAGATGATTCCGTCTCTAAAAAAAACGAACAAAAAATTGAATTTGATCTCAAATGTCTCATACAGGTCAGCAGTTTGTAAATGAAACCCATATAATTACACTCTGTGAGCTGAAAAAAAAATCAGCCGAGTGGTTTATGAGCTATTTATGTGCTAACAAACACAGCTAACAAACACAGCTAACAAACACAGCCAACAAATGCAGCTAACAAACACAGCTAGCAAACAGAAGTTACCTCCAGAGCAGGAGGCCGGGCAGTGACAGAGTCAGTCCGAGCAGAGGAGGCTTTTTTCGGACACATGAGCTGGAAACGGTCAGTGTACTCTCTGGAAGTGGCCCCCTAGTGGACAAAAGTGGTACTGCACCATTTTTTTGCCTAAATGAAAAACGGTCATATCTGAGCCAAACATTGGTCTAAAAATATGGGGAAAAAAATCCATAAACAGGTCTCACTTCTCTATAGGTCGCAGGGCATGCAAATTAGGCAAAAAGCCGCGACCTATAGTCCGAAAAATACGGTAATTTCAGCCAAATTTTAAAAAGTGAATGTTTAAATTTGAACACTCCTCTCTCTGCAGTCCTCCGTCCATCCTCTGGTTCCCCTCCTCCTCTACAGCGACGGACACCTTCCTCCCATTGCTCCGTACAGTCAGCCAATCAGTGAGCCCACTGCCAACCCTACCTTTTGGACACGCCCCTATCACCATGACAACAGTGTCACCAGGTGAGTGTCTGAAGCGTTGAAGCAGTTCAGTCCTGTTAAAGCTGGTTAAAGAGTTCCTCACCCAGACGGCGTTGGTCGTGTCTCGGCCGTTATCTTTTACAAAACGTACCTGGTGGTAAAATGACGTGCTCACCTGCGTCTCACCTGTGTGTCAGCAGCCGGCAGCCGGTGAAGAAGCCTCTGAACGCCTTCATGCTCTTCATGAAGGAGACGAGACACAAAGTCCAGCAGGAAGGACGGGAGAGGGAGAGCGCCGCCATCAACCGCATCCTGGGGCGCCGGGTGGGACGCCTCACGACACGTTCAGAACGCTGACCCGTGACCGACGTGGTCCTTGACGGAGTCTGTTTGTCTTTCATCAGTGGCACGCCCTGTCCCGCTCGGAACAGTCCAAATACTTTGACCTGGCTCAGGAGGAGAGGCGGCTCCACATGCAGCTGTACCCCGGCTGGTCCGCCAGGGACAACTACGTACGTACAGCCAACGCATCGTTTGTGCGTCAGTGTGGCGCCGACTTTCAGCAGCTTTCTTCACTTTCAGGGGAGGAAGAGGAGGAGCAGCAGCAGCTCGCAGGAACTTCTCCCAGGTCGGCTCTGATCCACATTAAAAATGGTTCATTAAGTAGTTTTTGGTTCTCCGTGGTCCTCTGCGTCACAGATTTTACATCATGTTCACGAAACGTTTCGTAAAAATAATGTTTGTTTCCATCCGCAGGACTCTGATGAAACATCCGAGCCTTCGCTCCTCTAAACGTTGAGCTTCTGACCCAGCGGTTTCACCTCGTGGACACTTTTTATTTTAAGGAGTCGTGACCCATTTTAGAGTCAGAAAATATAAAAACAACACGATGCCTTTTTTCAGTTTAGACTCATTTTTGTCCTCGTGGTCCTAAAGACTGTTGCTTCTGTTAAAGCTCTGTCGCTGAGACTCGACCACTTCCATCTTCAACCATGTGCAGACCCACGACTTCAAGAGGAAACCATCCTCACCCAAGAACCTCTTCAGCCCGAGCAGCTGGATCAGAACCGTGCTGTGGAATGAGTCCACAGCAGCAGCATCTCCACTCTCTGCTGCTTGTGACTGAACTTACATCAAAATAAAATAAAACTTGTGAAGTCGATGGTTTATATGAGCAGAAACTTGTGCTGTCAGAAACTGAGTCTGAATCACTCAGATCGAATCTGTTTTCACGTAATTTAAATTAAATCACTGGTTGGACAATGAATTTCACTCTATAGAAATTTAATTCAGTGGTTTCAAACTGAATTCAACGTTTTCAAACTGAATTCAACGTTTTCAAACTGAATTCAACGTTTTCAAACTGAATTCAATGGTTTCAAACTGAAAAATTGTTTTCATTTCATTTACCTGTTATTTATACATATCGAGCCACGAGAACTAATTTTAAAGAGAGACCTGTTTTAAGGAACAGATGGTGGGGGTTGAGGGCCTTGCTCAGGGGCCCACAGTGGGGAGAATGAGGGTGGAGGCAGGTGTGGGTGTTTAATAATAATAATAATAATTCAATTTATACCGCACTTTTCATTAATAAAAATCTCAAAGTGCTACAACAAATAAAACAAGTGATAAAATCAAATAAAATCAATAATATCAACTAAGATTAAAGACAGAATCATGTGGAGGCAGAATAGGCTTGCTTAAAAAATAAATCAATAAAACAAGTGATAAAATCAAGTAAAATCAATAATATCAACCAAGGTCAAGATAAAATCATGTGGAGGCAGAATAGGCTTGCTTAAAAAGAAAAGTCTTTAAGCCGTTTTTGAAGTCAACCAGTGACTGTGTTTCACCTTTTTCCACCCACATTTTTTGATGTCGGTACTGGGGCTTGAACCGGTGATCTTCCGATCACAGGCCCACCATCTCTACCCACTGCGTCACCACCCATTCAACAGTTTCAAACTGAAGTCAGTGGTTTCAAACTGAATTTAATTATTTCAATGGTTTCAAACTAGCCTGGTTAAAACCACACCCTGTCCTTCACTTCGCTGTGCAGTGAAGGGAAATGAGAATTGAGCGGAGCTGTGCAGGAAGGCGAGGGCCAGGCTAGTTTCAAACTGAATTCAACGGTTTCAAACTGAATTCAGTGGTTTCAAACTGAAGTGAATGGTTTTAAACTGAAATTATTTCAAACTGAATTCAACGGTTTCAAACTGAATCCAGTGGTTTCAAACTGAAGTCAGTGGTTTCAAACTGAATTTAATTATTTCAATGGTTTCAAACTGAATTCAACGGTTTCAAACTGAATTCAGTGGTTTCAAACTGAATTGAATGGTTTTAAACTGAAATTATTTCAAACTGAATTCAACGGTTTCAAACTGAATCCAGTGGTTTCAAACTGAAGTCAGTGGTTTCAAACTGAATTTAATTATTTCAATGGTTTCAAACTGAATTTAATTATTTCAATGGTTTCAAACTGAATTCAACGGTTTCAAACTGAATTCAGTGGTTTCAAACTGAATTGAATGGTTTTAAACTGAATTTAATTATTTCAAACTGAATTCAGTGGTTTCAAACTGAATTGAATGGTTTTAAACTGAATTGAATGGTTTTAAACTGAATTTAATTATTTCAAACTGAATTTAATGGTTTCAAACTGAATTCAGTGGTTTCAAACTGAATTTAATGGTTTCAAACTGATTTCGTTTGAAAATTCAGTTTGCATTTAAGCTGAGAAGCTAAGTTATGAGCTAAGCTAACAGGCTGACCTCGGGGAAAAAACCTCCGTCTTGTTGAAGCTCCAAAATTCATGGTTTAAACTCATGCCTGTAAAAAGTTGTTTTTCCTCTGCAAAAAGAAGCTGCAAACTTGTTTACTGATTTTTTTTAAATTAAAAGCTTTGTGTGAAAAATGCTAAAGAGCTCAAACCACCCAGAGTGTCTGACATTATGAGAACTGAAGAGAGACAACCCATGTCATGTCAAGGGGCCTCCCTTCCATTTTTCTTAGAGACGCACTGCTTGCTCCCTCACTAATCATCCTTCGGTTCAAACAGTCTTATACTGTCATCCAGTGGCCAAAAAAAGGTACTACACTCAAAAATTAACCAACATTTCCTAGCCTGGCCCTCGCCATTCCTGCACAGCTCCGCTCAATTCTATTTCCCTTCACTGCTGGGTCTGGGATTTGTCTCATAGACAACGATTTCTCCGGTCGATTTTTGACCGGACCAATCAGAGAACAGAAGGCGGAGTTTTGAACGACGTTGACTGACGTCGTCAGTTAAAATGGCTGCCGCCACGAAGGAATTTTCCAGAAAACAAGGTAAAAAACTATTATTTCTTTCCTGAGAAAAACTATATTTCTTAGCTGACGTTATATCAGAAGTGTTCCTGAGCTTAACAGTTCCTAAATCAATTCACGAAATGGTCAAATCTGCTGGATTTAAATAGTTTCGGTTTGACATTTTCCAAACAGCCTCAGGGTGCGCTACGAAAATAAATGATAAAAAATCGAATTTTATCTCAAATGTTTCATCCAGGCCAACAGTCAGTAAATTAAAGACATATAATTACACACTGGTAGCAGAAAAAATATCCACCGAGTGGTTTCTGAGCTTTTTATCTGAATAGCCTGGACCTCGCCAGGCTAAGCTAACAAAACTCCGCCTTCTGTTCTCTGATTGGTCCGTTCAAAAATCGAACGGAGAAATCGTTTTCTATGGGAGGAATGCCAGACCCTAGTCAGAAGCAAAGTGAAGGACAGGGTGTGGTTTTAACCAGGCTAAACATTTCCTCTTAAATGTGACAATTCCAAATTATTGTCAAATTTCAAACAATATTATCATTTATCGCAATAATTTCTGAGACAAATATTTTGCCTCAGCTGTTAAACAGAAATATCAAAAATCCAATCTTTGATAAGCCGAGGTTCACGTCAGATTCCTGCTCTTTTCATTTGTGGAGCAGAAAAGGTTCAGAACCAGATTTTAACTAGCCTGGTTGTAACCAGACCCTTGTCCTTCACTTCGCTTTGGACTAGGGTCTGGCATTCTTCCCATTGAAAACGATTTCTCCTGGAGATTTTTGAATGGACCAATCAGAGAACAGAAGGTGGAGTTTTGTTAGTTTAGCCTGGCGAGGTCCAGGCTATTCAGATAAATAGCTCAGAAACCACTCGGTGGATATTTTTTCTGCCACCAGTGTGTAATTATATGGCTCTAATTTACTGACTGTTGGCCTAGATAAAACATTTGAGATAAAATTCGATTTTTTATCATTTATTTTCGTAGCGCACCCGAGGCTGTTTGGAAAATGTCAAACCGAAACTATTTAAATCCAGCAGATTTGACCATTTCGTGAATTGATTTAGGAACTGTTAAGCTCAGGAACACTTCTGATATAACGTCAGCTAAGAAATATATTTTTTATCAGCAGAGAAATAATAGTTTTTTACCTTGTTTTGATGAAAATTCCTTCGTGGCGGCAGCCATTTTGAATGACGACGTCAGTCGACATCGTTCAAAACTCCGCCTTCTGCTCTCTGATTGCTCAGGAACACTTCTGATATAACGTCAGCTAAAAATATATTTTTTATCAGCAGAGAAATAATAGTTTTTTACCTTGTTTTGATGAAAATTCCTTCGTGGCGGCAGCCATTTTGAATGACGACGTCAGTCGACGTCGTTCAAAACTCCGCCTTCTGTCTCTGATTGGTCCGGTCAAAAATCGGCCGGAGAAATCGTTGTCTATGGGAGGAATCCCAGACTGTGCAGTGAAGGGAAATGAGAATTGAGCGGAGCTGTGCAGGAAGGCGAGGGTCAGGCTAGATTTTAACAGACGGTAAGTTAAAAAAATAAAAGTCCTGAAAGGTCAACTCTAGTTGTTGACCTTCATGTTTTACGTGTCTCCTGCTCCCACACCTGATTCGATGGTTGGTCACCTCCTCATGCTCTGCAGACGCCACAGATTCAGACCAGGGGAACATCTGTGCAGGACAGTGGTCCTCCAGGACCTGGACCGGACTCCCCGGGTTTAGAACCAGGAAACTGAAATAAACAGAAACTGGGACTGAAATAATCTTTTTATTAAACACTGACAGATTCAAGTTGACTTTAAACGAAGTGGACGAACTCTGAAGCTTCGATTTAAAGTTCTAGCAGCAACACCTTCAGAGACTCAACACAAACCACGGTCGGTACCGAGGGTCCGTCTGAAGGTTTGAAATACGTCCAGTGAACGTTGAGGCTTCCAGTAACATTTTACTCATAAAAACTCTTTAACAGCAAACACGGTCAGCGTCCATCTTTTTGAACTCTCCAGCTCCAGAAGCTCAGACTTGGAGCTGAAAGAAGTGTCTCTGATGAAGACCATGCAGGTCCTCCCTAGTCCCGGCCCCCCTCCACCATCCTGTACTTGTGTCTCTGATGAAGACCATGCAGGTCCTCCCTAGTCCCGGCCCCCCTCCACCATCCTGTACTTGTGTCTCTGATGAAGACCATGCAGGTCCTCCCTAGTCCCGGCCCCCCTCCACCATCCTGTACTTCTGTCTGCAGGACGACAGCAGAGCCAGCGGCGACAAGAACACGATGGGAACGGTCGTCTGGACGTTCTTCTCCAGGAAGTTGAAGATGGGGTTCCACCAGGTCCTGGACAGGAAGTTGTTGGGAGCCTGACGCAGCTCCTGAACAGAGACTCAGTGTTAAAGACCAGAACTTCATGAGGCCCGGCCCACCAGCAGGGGGGACTTACGTGGGAGTTGGCCATGGTGTGGTACCACCAGAACATCCTGGTGGTGACAAAGTAGGCAACCACCACGTCGATGCTGTAGTGCTCATGAGCCACGAGGATGCAGATGACTCCGGAGGCGCTGAGGACCCAGCAGAACCAGTGGTACCACCACATCCATGGAGGCGAGTCTGAACACAGAACATCAGGTTACAGCAGCGGCTCGTTTGGATCTTGTAGAAGATGCCGCCCCGAGGGTCAGCTGAAGACGACTGGAAGCTGCTGCTGCTCTGGCTCCAAATCAATAACAAGAATCAATAAATGTAAAAAACTAAATTAATTTCAATCAAAGGATCTCCAACAGATTTTTACTTCAGCTCTAAAAATAAGACTAGAAACACTGAAGGTCTTTTCATAAATATTTAAAAACCAGTGACGTATGGACACTGTTGTTTACGCAGCAATGCATTCTGGGTAGATGACGTAGACGGACTGCTCCGGTGCGAACTCCATCCAACCTGAACGTTGTTGTGGACATTCTCTGACATTATCTGACGTTCAGACCTTCAACCTGAACCACAGCACGATGGAGAGGAGGATGAAGATGATGAAGACTGAACGATGAAGATGACGAAGACTGAACGATGAAGATGATGAAGACTGAACGATGAAGATGATGAAGACTGAACGATGAAGATGACGAAGACTGAACGATGAAGATGATGAAGACTGAACGATGAAGATGATGAAGACTGAACGATGAAGGTGATAATAATAATAATAATAATGAATTCAATTTATAACGCACTTTTCATTAATGAAAATCTCAAAGTGCTACAAGGTGCAACAGAATTAAATGACAATAAAACAAATAATAAAACAATTAAAATCAATAACAATATCAGCTAAGATCAAAAGTAGAATCATGAGGAGGTAGAGTATGCTCGGTCGAAAAGAAAGGTCTTCAAGCCGCTCTTAAAGTCAACCACAGACTGTGGGGCTCTCAGACAGTCAGGAAGAGAGTTCCACAGGCGGGGGGCAGCCACACTGAAAGCCCGGTCTCCCATGGTCCTTAATTTGGTTCTCGGAATGTGAAGGAGATTACTGTTCTGTGACCGCAGAGAACGGGTGGATGAGTATGGAATAAGAATATCCTTCAGATAATCTGGTGAAGTTCCGTGTAAGCATTGATGTGTAATGAGAGCAGTTTTGTACTGAATTCTGTAGGTGACAGGAAGCCAATGAAGGTTATGGAGAATGGGCGTAATATGTTCAAATTTACGAACTCTCAACAAGATCCTTGCTGCACTGTTTTGAATATATTGAAGTTTCTGAAGGTTTTTACCAGGGATTCCAATAAACAGGGAGTTGCAGTAGTCGAGCCTGGAGGAGACAAAGGCATGGACGAGTTTCTCAGCATCAGGAAAAAGTTAGAGATGGGCGAAGTCTGGAGATGTTTCGAAGATGGAAGAAGCAGGTTTTAAACAGATGCTTAATGTGATGAAGGCTGAACGATGAAGGTGATGAAGGCTGAACGATGAAGGTGATGAAGGCTGAACGATGAAGATGATGAAGGCTGAACGATGAAGATGATGAAGGCTGAACGATGAAGATGATGAAGACTGAACGATGAAGATGATGAAGACTGAACGATGAAGATGATGAAGACTGAACGATGAAGATGATGAAGACTGAACGATGAAGATGATGAAGACTGAACGATGAAGATAATGAAGACTGAACGATGAAGATGATGAAGGCTGAACGATGAAGATGATGAAGACTGAACGATGAAGATGATGAAGACTGAACGATGAAGAATGAAGGCTGAACGATGAAGATGATGAAGACTGAACGATGAAGATGATGAAGACTGAACGATGAAGATGATGAAGACTGAACGATGAAGATGATGAAGACTGAACGATGAAGATGACGAAGACTGAACGATGAAGATGACGAAGGCTGAACGATGAAGATAATGAAGGCTGAACGATGAAGATGATGAAGGCTAAACGATGAAGGTGATGAAGACTGAACGATGAAGATGATGAAGACTGAACGATGAAGATGATGAAGACTGAACGATGAAGATGATGAAGACTGAACGATGAAGATGACGAAGACTGAACGATGAAGATGATGAAGACTGAACGATGAAGATGAAGACTGAACGATGAGATGAAGACTGAACGATGAAGATGATGAAGACTGAACGATGAAGATGATGAAGACTGAACGATGAAGATGATGAAGACTGAACGATGAAGATGATGAAGACTGAACGATGAAGATGATGAAGGCTGAACGATGAAGATAATGAAGACTGAACGATGAAGGTGATGAAGACTGAACGATGAAGATGATGAAGGCTAAACGATGAAGGTGATGAAGACTGAACGATGAAGATGACGAAGACTGAACGATGAAGGTGACGAAGACTGAACGATGAAGGTGACGAAGACTGAACGATGAAGGTGATGAAGGCTAAACGATGAAGGTGATGAAGACTGAACGATGAAGATGATGAAGACTGAACGATGAAGATGATGAAGGCTAAACGATGAAGGTGATGAAGACTGAACGATGAAGATGATGAAGACTGAACGATGAAGATGATGAAGACTGAACGATGAAGATGATGAAGGCTGAACGATGAAGATAATGAAGACTGAACGATGAAGGTGATGAAGACTGAACGATGAAGATGATGAAGGCTAAACGATGAAGGTGATGAAGACTGAACGATGAAGATGACGAAGACTGAACGATGAAGGTGACGAAGACTGAACGATGAAGGTGATGAAGACTGAACGATGAAGATGATGAAGGCTAAACGATGAAGGTGATGAAGACTGAACGATGAAGATGATGAAGACTGAACGATGAAGATAATGAAGACTGAACGATGAAGATAATGAAGACTGAACGATGAAGATGATGAAGGCTAAACGATGAAGATGATGAAGACTAAACGATGAAGATGATGAAGACTGAACGATGAAGATGATGAAGACTGAACGATGAAGATAATGAAGACTGAACGATGAAGATGATGAAGACTGAACGATGAAGATGATGAAGACTGAACGATGAAGATAATGAAGACTGAACGATGAAGATGATGAAGACTGAACGATGAAGATGATGAAGACTGAACGATGAAGATGATGAAGACTGAACGATGAAGATGACGAAGACTGAACGATGAAGATGACGAAGGCTGAACGATGAAGATGATGAAGACTGAACGATGAAGATGATGAAGGCTAAACGATGAAGGTGATGAAGACTGAACGATGAAGATGATGAAGACTGAACGATGAAGATGATGAAGACTGAACGATGAAGATGATGAAGACTGAACGATGAAGATGATGAAGACTGAACGATGAAGATGATGAAGACTGAACGATGAAGATGAAGACTGAACGATGAAGATGACGAAGACTGAACGATGAAGATGATGAAGGCTAAACGATGAAGGTGATGAAGACTGAACGATGAAGATGATGAAGACTGAACGATGAAGATGATGAAGACTGAACGATGAAGATGATGAAGGCTGAACGATGAAGATAATGAAGACTGAACGATGAAGGTGATGAAGACTGAACGATGAAGATGATGAAGGCTAAACGATGAAGGTGATGAAGACTGAACGATGAAGATGATGAAGACTGAACGATGAGATGATGAAGACTGAACGATGAAGATGATGAAGACTGAACGATGAAGATGATGAAGGACTGAACGATGAAGATGATGAAGACTGAACGATGAAGATGATGAAGACTGAACGATGAAGATGATGAAGGCTGAACGATGAAGATGATGAAGGCTGAACGATGAAGATGATGAAGACTGAACGATGAAGATGATGAAGACTGAACGATGAAGATGATGAAGGCTGAACGATGAAGATAATGAAGACTGAACGATGAAGGTGATGAAGACTGAACGATGAAGATGATGAAGGCTAAACGATGAAGGTGATGAAGACTGAACGATGAAGATGACGAAGACTGAACGATGAAGGTGACGAAGACTGAACGATGAAGGTGAGGAAGACTGAACGATGAAGATGATGAAGGCTAAACGATGAAGGTGATGAAGACTGAACGATGAAGATGATGAAGACTGAACGATGAAGATAATGAAGACTGAACGATGAAGATAATGAAGGCTGAACGATGAAGATGATGAAGGCTAAACGATGAAGATGATGAAGGCTAAACGATGAAGATGATGAAGACTGAACGATGAAGATGATGAAGACTGAACGATGAAGATAATGAAGGCTGAACGATGAAGATGATGAAGACTGAACGATGAAGATGATGAAGACTGAACGATGAAGATAATGAAGGCTGAACGATGAAGATGATGAAGGCTGAACGATGAAGATGATGAAGACTGAACGATGAAGATGATGAAGACTGAACGATGAAGATAATGAAGGCTGAACGATGAAGATGATGAAGACTGAACGATGAAGATGATGAAGACTGAACGATGAAGATGATGAAGGCTGAACGATGAAGATGATGAAGGCTGAACGATGAAGATGATGAAGACTGAACGATGAAGATGATGAAGACTGAACGATGAAGATGATGAAGACTGAACGATGAAGATGATGAAGACTGAACGATGAAGATGATGAAGGCTGAACGATGAAGATGATGAAGGCTGAACGATGAAGATGATGAAGACTGAACGATGAAGATGATGAAGGCTGAACGATGAAGATGATGAAGGCTGAACGATGAAGATGATGAAGACTGAACGATGAAGATGATGAAGGCTGAACGATGAAGATAATGAAGTCTGAACGATGAAGATAATGAAGGCTGAACGATGAAGATGATGAAGGCTAAACGATGAAGATGATGAAGGCTGAACGATGAAGATCAAAGTCAAAGTCAACTTTATTGTCAGATCTGCAATATGTACTGTACAGGACATACACAGGACCGAAATTGCGTTTCTCTCAGTCCCTCGGTGCAACAGTAAACATCTAAACATTGAAACACTGAAACATATAATAATTGACATAAGCATAAAATAGTAAAACTAACACTGTCCTGAGTTTTTTGCATAGTGGAATAAGAGTATGAAAATTTACACCAACTCTAAAACTAAAACATTAAACATTTAATGAACATAATACTGTCCTGAGTTTTTGCATACTAGTATAAAAAAAGAGTATAAAAAGTATAACTAAAATAAACTAAAGGTTTCTAGCATTGACATTTGCAAAGTGGCAAAGCAGCGTATGAGTTAATGTACACAGTATATGTATGAGGTAGTAGTTGATGTTGTTATAGAGGCAAAAAGTGGCATATGCAGTAAGGCACATTGGGCATCCCTAAATAAGACCGTTCAGAGCACACTGTATATGTATCAGCAGTGGTGTAGATATTAGAGTAGTGTAAATGTAAACAGTAGTAATTACATGTAAGCAGTAGTAATAAAAGTAAACAGTATTAATAAATGTAAACAGAGAATGTAAACAGTATTATGATTATAGGCAGTGATGTAATACAAACATTAGTGCAAGTATGAGAAGTAGTGCAAACTGTATGAGCACATGACCGAGAGTTTAGTGAATAACCCGTTTGATGACACAGAGTCCAGTGTTAAAATCTTTGTGTTGTGTGGTAATGTGTGAGAAAGTTTTAGTGTTAAGGCAGTTCAAATGGGAGGGGGGGCAGAGCAGGCAGAGTGTTTAGCATCCTGACTGCCTGATGAACAGAGCTGTCTCTCAGTCTGCTGGTTCGAGCCTGGAGACTCCTCAGTCTCCTCCCTGATGGCAGCAGTCTAAAGCGGCTGTGTAGTGGGTGTGTGGGATCACCTGCCATGCGGTGGGCTTTCCGAGTGAGGCGTTTGCTGTGTAAGTCCTGCAGTGAGGGGAAGGAGGTGCCGACTATCTTCTCAGCTGCTCTCACAATGCGCTGGAGGCTCTTGCGGCAGGATGCAGTACATGCACCAAACCACACAGTGATGCAGCTGGTCAGGACACTTTCTATGGCACCTCTGTAGAAGGTGCTCATGATGGGGGTTGAAGCTCCAGCCCTTTTCAGCTTGCGGAGAAAGTAGAGACGCTGGTGAGCCTTCTTTGCCAGTGCTGCAGTGTTCCTGCTCCAGGACAGGTCCTTTGAGACGTGCACTCCCAGGAACTTGGTGCTGTCTACTCTCTCCACTGCGGTGCTGTTGATGGTCAGAGGGGCATGTTGGGCATCCTTCTTCCTGAAGTCCACAACAATCTCCTTTGTCTTCTCCACGTTGAGAGTGAGATTGTTGTGTCCGCACCACAAGGCCAGGCGGCTCACCTCGTTCCTGTAGTCCGTCTCATCGTTGTTGCTGATGAGACCTACCACTGTTGTGTCGTCCGCAAACTTGATGAAGTGGTTGGAGCTGTACGATGGTGTGCAGTCGTGTGTTAGCAGGGTGAATAGAAGGGGGCTCAGCACACATCCTTGTGGGGCCCCTGTGTTCAATGTGATGGTGCTAGATGTGTTACTCCCGACCCGTACTGTCTGTGGTCTCCCGGTCAGGAAGTCTAGCAGCCAGTTACACATTGAGGTGTTCAGCCCCAGACTGTCCAGTTTAAGGATGAGCTGTTGGGGGATGATGGTGTTGAATGCCGAGCTGAAGTCGATGAACAGCATTCTAACATAAGAGTCCTTCGTGTCCAGATGTGTGAGAGCTGTGTGGAGGGCAGAGGAGATGGCATCGTCGGTTGAGCGATTAGGTCGGTATGCAAATTGGAAGGGATCCAGGGAGTCAGGGAGGACAGATGTGATGCTTTTCATGACTAGCCGTTCAAAGCACTTCATCAGGATGGGGGTGAGTGCTACTGGGCGATAGTCATTGAGGCATGCGGGCGTTGCCTTCTTTGGGACAGGGATGATGGTGGTGGCTTTGAAACAGGTGGGGACGATGGCCTGGCTCAGTGAGATGTTAAAGATGTCCGTGAAGACCGCTGCGAGTTCCCCTGCACAGTCCTTCAGCACACGACCAGGTATGTTGTCAGGACCAGAGGCCTTCCGGGCGTTAATCTTGATGAATGATCGCCTTACGCTGTCTGAGGACAGCGTCAGCACCTGGCCATCAGGAGAGGGGGGGAGTTTATGTGCTGGTGTGCTGTTACTTGCCTCGAACCGAGCAAAGAACTCATTCAGTTCATTCAGCGCAGAGGCTGAGCTGTCACAGGTCTGGGGGGGTGGTTTGTAGTTTGTGATGGTCTGTATTCCCTGCCACAGACTGCGTGTATCCCTGCTGTCCTTGAAACGGTGAGCTATTTTCCCAGAATACTGCCTCTTTGCCTTTCTGATGCCCCGGTCCAGGTTGTTTCTGGCTGCCCTCAGGCCCACCTGATCTCCCGCTTTGAAGGCAGCATTCCTGGCTTTCATGAGTCTGTGAACCTCAGCTGTCAGCCATGGCTTCTGGTTAGCCCGAACAGTGATGGTTTTAAGGTTGGTTACATCATCAATGCACTTGGTGATGTATGAACATACAGTGTCTGAGTACTCCTGGAGACATGTGGTGTTGTTTGTGGTAGCAGCTTCTTTGAACATACTCCAATCTGTGGTGTCAAAACAGTCCTGGAGTGCCTCTGAAGACCCCTCTGGCCACACTCGTATCTGCTTGCGGACTGGTTTTGTGACTTTCACCAGTGGCCTGTATGCTGGCTTTAGCATAACACAGATAGTCAAGTCAAGTCAAGTCAAATTTATTTATATAGCACAGTTAGAACAGATAAACTGCTATCAAGGTGCTTCACACACACACAC
>JBBPBX010008759.1:12418-34732 GCA_038048925.1 Garcialebias charrua
CACCTTCTTCTGGCATGGAGTACAGCCATCCTCCTTCATGAGGTCCTTTTTGTCAAAACTAGAGATGACTTTCACCTTCTCCTGATCAACAGAAACACCACCAGCCTCCACAACATGGCCCAAAAACCTCACAGACCTCCTGAGAAAGTGACACTTTTTCTGGGACAGCTTCAAGTTGTTAGCTCTCAGACGGCAGAAAACAACCTCCAGCCTCTTTAACGATTCCTCCTCAGAAGGTGCAAACACCAACAGGTCGTCTAGATAACAGAGGAGGCTGGAAAAGTTCAAGTCACCAAAAACGTTAAGCATCATTCTCATGAAGGAAGCTGGGCTATTGCATAAACCTTGTGGGAGACGGTTGTACTCATAAAGTCCAAGCGGCGTGGTAAAAGCTGTGTAATGTTTGTTGGACTTATGGAGAGGGATGTTGTAGAACCCAGAGGTCAAGTCCATGGTGCTGAAAAGAGCATTCCCACCAAGAGCAGCAAGGCAGTCAGACTGATGGGGTAATGGATGAGCATCCTTAACGGTCTTAGCATTAAGCCAACGGAAGTCAGTGCATGTCCTCATGTCCCCAGACTTTTTCCACACCATAACAAGCGGGGAGGCATATTCACTAATAGACTTCCTTATGATGCCCTTCATCTCCATCTCAGACAAGACCTCCCTCAACTGCTGATAATGTGCTGGTGGGATGCGTCGATAAGGCAAACGAAATGGCTTCTCATCAGTCAAGTGAATGCGATACCTAGCCTCACCACAATCCAGTTTTCCCCTGGAGAACACATCCTGGTAAGAAACCACAAGTTCAGCTAGCCTTCTTTTAGACTCTACTGATACCTCACAGCTCTCTATGTCGATGTCATGTAGACCACAGTCTCTCAGCATCTGCACTGGATCAGCACTGTGATGTGATGAGCTTGTTGCAACTGCAGAATGATTGCAGTACACTTCAGATCTCCCCTGATTGAACGCAAAGTCCTCCACAGCAACACATGGGAAGACATCAGCAATTTTAGCATTGCGGCGCAGTACCAGAGGTTTGTTTGTAGGGTTGAGAACCTTCATAGGGACCCAACGATCTCCCCACATGGGTGTTACTACACGACCCACCAAAATGTTTTTTGGGGTGGAACGAGCAGATGACGGCTCCACGACCACAGTGCCCCCTAATGACAGGGGTGCAGTGGACGGAAGCTTTCCCCAGACCACATACTCCCGATGAGGAAGGAGGGTGACAGCCTGTCTGAGCCTGACTGTTCCAATCTTGTCAGGTAAAGTAGAGTTTGACCACCGAGAAACACAACTCAGCAGCTGCAAAAACTCTTCACACTCTGGGTTTGCAGTGTTTGATGTAATGAGTTCCCAGTACCCCGGATCAGTTTTCATTTTTTTAATAAGGGGCCGGAGCACATTGCTACCAATGATGAATTCATCATGTTGGCCAGGTATCAAAAATGTTGGTACTGTAAATTTGAAACCATAGATCTCAATGTTCAACTCATAGATGCATCGAGGCTGCGTGAGAAGGCCACCACACCCAACGAGCACCACATTCGCTGGGACTGCAAGAGGGATCAAATCAACACCCGCGGCTCTTAGCTTGTTCTCTGCCTCCACGCTCAATGTGCATGACATACTCCCAGAGTCCAACATACCCCTCAGTGTAGATCGTTCACTCACTGAAACTGAGGCATAAAACAAATCACTAGCCCTCTGAACTCTCTGTGACCCCAAAAAAACCACTTCACTGTCTTCGGGTGAAACATTACAACATTCGGTATAAACAGAGTGTGCATCTAGTGTACTTGTGAGGGTATTATCCACACTGGCCATGCTGCCCCTCTCATCACACGGGCTCTCTAGTTTAAATTAGGGTACTGGGAGGATGGCTGTGGTGCGTGATGGGTAGGCTGAGGACAATTCATTTTAATGTGTCCTGAGCTGAAGCAGTTGAGACACAGTCTGAACAGTCTGCAGTGCGAGTGTGTTGTATGCTCCTCAGAGCAACAAACTCTGCATGGAGCATGTTGAGGACGTTTAGAACCACGTGTGTAAATCCCCATGTGTTGACCATGTTGTTTTGTAGCAAGAGAAGCTGCACACAAAGACAGATCTTTATCAAACATCTCTGCCATCTGATAAGGCGGTTCAACTCCTGAACTGGAGGAAAAAGTTGGCTTGGATGGACCTGCAGTCTGAAAGGGTGTAGATTGTGGAGCAACATGCTGCTATGGCTGCTGGTACAAGGGACCTGAAGCTGAAGAACGATCACATGCTAAAGCAGCCTGGGTAAAATGGACAGCAAATGGTGTCGCATCGGCCGGCAACGCAGCAGTGGGTGATTGAGCACCAAACTGAGGAAGACAGGAGAGAACAGGGCCTGTAGATGAACCAACAGCCCTGTTTGTAGTAACCATCGGTCTCCTAAGACTCACAACATGGTTATCAAGGCGACTCTGGACCTCAGCAGTAGTCCACTCCTCAACAGATTTCAGCTGGAAGGAAAGAGCTAGACCAGGATCAGGACAATGGTTGATGAACATTGTAACAACTTCAGCTCCTGGATCCTCCACCTGCTTCCCCCTTCTACGCAAACACTCATCAGCTGCTTCAATAGACTTGTTCAGTCGGATCCAGTAGTCCATGGCAGTCTCTCCATCAGCAGGCAGGATGTTATAAAAGTCTCTCCTTGGTAAACTAGAGAATATCATCTCACCAAAGTTGCGTTTCAGAATTTCAAAAACAATAGAAACTAACTTGTCACTACATGACTGAGGCTGGCAGCGAAGTGACACCTGAACCACATCTCTGGCTTTCCCAATAAGTCTGGATGTGATGATTTCACACATTTCTACAGGGTTCACACATTTTATTCTTGACAGATAACATCTCATCAAACCCTCCCATTCCTGGATGGAGAAAGTGTCAGTGTGGTCACCTTTGAAATATGGTGGTGCCCTGATATCAGATTGAACAACAAACCTCATTTGTGACTGATCAGTCGTGACGCTGGGTTGGCAGTCATCAACCTGAGACCGACTTTGTGGGTTTATCCCACTCAGGTTTGTCGTAATGGCATCCCCAATCTGCTTGGTTAAATCAGCAATCACCCCACTGAGAGCCTCAGTAGAAACAAGTTGACTGAGGTCAGACCTTGCATTACCAATGGGTGTAGAAGCAGCAGCAGGGACAGGTGGGGGGTTCAACTCAGACTTATCAACAGAACATTCATATGCACTAGATGGCACAGGCCTACCCCTTCCAAATGACATGTAATCTTGGCCCCTCCCCAAACTAAAAGTGACCCTCTGGTCCACTTCATCACCCTTAAAAGGTACCTCGGTGTCAGACATTTCAACAAACAGTAACCGATGAACACCACTAAAAAGAACAATGCATTAAAAAAAGAGATATCAAAAATAAAGTGAGACTACAGGTTCCCAAACAAACCAAATTAGTCACAAGAACTCACATGCATCAGTAGGCAAAATAAAAAAAAAATAAAAAAAAAGATCAGTCTTTCCTACAGACAAAGTAATTTTTTTTAATAAAAATAAAAATATGCTGTTTTTCACCTGTTTCCCTGCTTTGCACAAAACAGAACAACCGAAACAGTGACTGTTGTCAGGATACAGCAAGCCAGCGCCTGCCAGTCAAAGCACAGGGCACAGGCGCGCAGTGCAGCGAACCAGGCGGAGCCAGACTTCAAAGGCGTGAATAACGCAGCATCGCCGGTGCAGAGCAGCAGCGGAGATTCAGAGACACAGCGGGTCGAACGGCACCAAGTGTAACCGGATCCTTTCTGCGTTGTGCTGGTTTTATGGATTGATCAGACCGTGACACGGTTTGTCTTTAAACAGGATGACTTGGTTTATTCTCTCCCACAAGACAACGTGACAAAAGGGCTACATCTTTCAAATGAGCTGAATAAACATTCTTATAAAACATACCTGATGAGAATAACACACACACAACAACGTGTTACAGACTGCCCGCTCCAAGTTCTACACAAAACAAAAATGCATAACAAAAATTAACTTAATACGTCTATAAATGAACTGAATGTATTTAAATGAAAAATAAACAGCACGCACCTCTCCCACAAGACAACGTGACAAAAGGGGAGAGTCTAAGGGGTGCAAACAATTTAAAGACAAAACCACAGAAGAAGAAATAAAAAGGAGGGGCTTCCAATCTTAAAGTAACACGGCTAAAATAATGACAGTGGTGTTTCAGTCAGGTAAGAAACAATATACAATAATACAACAATACAAAAAGACATTTTGTGTAATTATAACAAAGGAGAAATACAACCAGGTTACACTTGGTCTTAGTGAATACTGCCATGTCAGTTTTTTGAGTTCATGTGATTAAACATTTTTGGATTCTTCTACTCGTGCCTCCGAGTATCTGTCTACACCACTGGGCTCATTTCTCCAACACCACACCGTTTCGTGAAAGAAATGACCCGACCATACTGAGCCCAGCAAACAGATGTTCAGATCCACTCGGGACAGAAAAATGATGACTGCAGTCCAAAAAGAAGCTGCCGTCATTCGAGTCAGCGGGTTTCAGATCGAACCCGCTTGGAGCCACCACAGACATGGAGTGGAGGTTTTCCCATCCCCGCTTTTGGTGGCTGAGCATGAGCGGAGGAAACGTAGTGGCGGCCGTGAGGAGCCGTCTCCTTCCTACATTCCTCACGCGCTTATTCTTTGTGGTCCGTTTCTGATGACGACTCAGAAACAGAGGAGTTTTGGCTCGATCCAGTTCCTGAGCCGTGTCGCCGACGGAGAAAACAGCAAACTAAGAAGATGAACATTTCAGGGTTTCAGCCCACCCCTCCTCCTACGGCGTTTCTTCCCATGCTGTCAGAGAAGCCTGGGAGGAGTTCAGTGGAGAGGGCATGTCAGAGCCCATTCATTGTGACGTCTCAGGAGGGGCACATAAGCCCACACACGTTTGCAGGACACTCAGAGGAAGGTCCTGCACGACACGCAGCTGTGAAACCAAGGAAGCTTCCTCAAGAGAAAGCTTTATAGAAGAACAAGTGTTTGAGTTTCCGCTCTGATGAAGAGCGGACAGGTCACTCATGTAGGGTTCCTGGTTTTCTCCCTGTGTTTGTCTCTCCCACTCTCTCCACAGCACATTTCTAATTGTCCTGATGAGACCCACCTGTTGCTGCCTGATGAGGACTGGTTCTGGTGGCCTACTTAAGCAGCAGCTGGACACCTCTTCAGTGCTGGGACAACTTCTGCCTTTGGGACCTCCATGTCCTGCTCCTCTGAAGTCCTTCCACGGTCTTCCTCCAGCACTCTCGGGTGCACCTGCAGAAATCATCAAGAGTCCAGTCTCATCAGCTACTCAACAAAAGGCTGGGTCTGCCTGTTCCTCTCTCCACCGCTCCTCACCTATATTCAACACCACGCCAAGAACCAGGACCACTCTTCTTTGATTCATCCATCTAAGACAACAAGTAAGACAATTCTGATTACTTCGAGATTCAAACATCAACCCTCCAAGATTGGATACTCACCTCTACTCCGTTCTCTTGCAGCTCCAGGCTTCCACCTTCACCTGTAAATAAAGAACACTTATTTTGTATTCCTGGTTGTTGTGTATTCTTTCTCGGTCTGCCATTTCGGGGTCGTACAAACGCCACCATGATAGTTTGTCCCAGCCAAACTGACCCCTCTGGCACGACTGGGGAGGAACCACCTCAACCAGGTAGTAGTCAGGGAACAGACTCTGTAACTCTAGCCTTACAACAAGTTCTTAAACAACAAGAAACTATGCAGAAAAATCTCCTTCAACTAGGGAGTATGGTACATTCTCTTTCTCTCCAACAAAAGACAAAAATTAATCCCTCTTCTCCTCCCAAACAGTCTACAAGCATGGAACCCACGGAGACCAGGCACGTTCAACATGTCAAGGAACCTGACATCAAGCCTTCTGAATTTTTTGAGGGCGATACAAGAAAATGCGGTGGTTTTTTGCTTCAATGCAACCTGGCGTTCAGCCGTGCCCCGGTAACGTACTCCACTGACTCGTCTCGTGTGTCATATATTGTCGCCTCTCTTAAGGGTGAAGCCCTGCAGTGGGCCAACGCTTACCTCCGACGACGTCGAATCGAGACTTTGCCATTTGCTGATTTCATCCAGGACTTCCTCAAGGTATTTGACTATCCTTTGTTACAAGAGGAAGCCGCTCAGAAATTATTTTCAGTCCGGCAAGGACGAGAGACTGTGGCGAAGTTCTCCATTCACTTCCGCATTCTCGCGGAGGAATCCGGTTGGGGTGAGAGGGCGTTACGTAGTTCCTTTCTGAATTCGCTCAATAGCAACATTAAAGATCAACTGTTCACTAGTGAATTACCTGCTGACCTAGATGGAACTATTGCCTTGGCTATTAGAGTTGATAACAGAGCTCGAGAACGTCAGATGGAGGAGAACTACAACTCCCATCAACAACTGTCATCCGGAAGGACTCCACCGGTTCCCATGACGTCATTTTCCGAACCCGAGCCGATGCAGATCGGACACACTCGGCTGACACCGGAGGAGCGACAGAGACGCCTACAAAACAAAGCCTGTCTATATTGTGGAAGGAAGGGACACACTTTATCCGCCTGTTCTCTGCGGGTAAAAGATTGAGCCCACCAGTTAAAAAGGAGATGCTGGTGGGTACTATTTCTGATACTCCTGTAAATTGTTTGAAACTGCCCGTCACTCTTTGTATTAACACTGTGACTTTCCCTGTTCAGGCCCTGGTCGACTCGGGTGCCGAACAAAATTTGATCAGCCAGAGCTTGGTGGACGAACTCCAGATCCAGTCTCTAAAATTGGACCAGGACATCTCTGTTTCTGCTCTCACTGGTCAAACCGTTTCAACCATTTCACACAAGACAATAAAATTTAGGTTTGTGGTATCTGGTAACCACCAAGAATTGGGTGATTTTCTTATTGTCGAGAAACAGAGATTGCCCATCATTTTGGGTTATCCATGGCTCAGGTTACATAACCCTCACATCAATTGGGAGGAGGGTCGTATTGACAATTGGGGGGTGCGTTGCTCAGCTGAATGTCTTCGCTCAGCCATCTCTTCTAGCCCTGTCAAACAAATACCTGTTGAACCCATTGATTTATTCATTCATTCATTCAACCTTTATTTATACAGGCTAGCCTCGTTGAGTCACGGGGACTCATTTACAAGAGGGACCTGTCTCACTCACACCAAACAACCATCCACTCTCACACTCACACCTAGGGTCAATTTAGAGTCACCAATCAGCCTAACAAGCATGTTTTTTGGTCTGTGGGAGGAAACCGGAGTACCCGGAGGAAACCCACGCATGCACGGGGAGAACATGCAAACTCCACCCAGAAAGGCCCCGGACCGGGATTTGAACCGGCAACCTTCTCGCTGAGAGGCAGCAGCTCTACCAGTTGTGCCACCGTGCTGCCCATTTATCCGTGGTCCCTGAAGTTTACCACTCTTTAGCAGCTGTTTTCAGTAAACAAAAAGCTTTGTCGTTGCCGCCACACAGGCCATACGATTGTGCCATTAACCTGATACCCGGAGCTCCACTACCATCTAGCCGACTGTACAACATCTCTGGTCCTGAAAGGGCGACGATGACGGAATACATCGAGGCTTCATTAAAGAGTGGCATCATCCGTCCATCCACATCCCCTCTGGGTGCTGGTTTCTTCTTTGTGGCGAAGAAAGACAAGTCTCTTCGACCTTGTATTGATTACCGGGGCCTTAATCAAATTACGATTAAAAACAAGTACCCTCTTCCACTCATCGATTCAGTTTATGAGCAACTTCGAGAAGCAACAGTCTTCTCTAAACTGGATCTCAGGAATGCATATCACCTCGTACGTATGCGCCAGGGAGATGAATGGAAGACCGCCTTCAAGACACCCATGGGCCATTTTGAGTACTTGGTCATGCCTTTTGGCTTAACCAACGCCCCTGCCGTTTTTCAGTCACTGGTGAATGATGTACTACGGGATTTCCTTGGGGTGTTCGTCTTCGTCTACCTAGATGACATTCTCATTTTTTCCAAAGGTCAGGACCAACACATCTGCCATGTAAAGTCAGTGTTACAACGTCTTCTGGAAAATCATTTATATGTCAAGACTGAAAAGTGCGAGTTTCACATCTCTACAGTCTCCTTCCTGGGGTTCATATTCGAGAGAGGACAGGTAAGATCAGACCCAGCGAAGATTAAGGCGGTGGTGGACTGGCCTACTCCTACGACCCGAAAACAACTTCAACGCTTCTTGGGATTTGCCAATTTTTACCGACGTTTTATAAAGGATTATAGCAAGGTTGCCGCGCCTCTAACCCAACTGACGTCTTCCCTCAGGAGGTTTGACTGGACTCTGGACGCTGAAAGAGCTTTCACTAACCTCAAAACTTTGTTTTCCACAGCTCCCATTCTGTCTCACCCTGACACCCACAGCCAGTTCGTGGTGGAGGTGGATGCCTCCGTGTCCGGAGTGGGTGCTGTTCTTTCCCAGAGGTCGGTGGAGGACAACAAGCTTCATCCTTGTGCTTTCTTTTCTCGGCGCCTCTCACCTGCTGAAAGTAACTATGATGTTGGAGATAGGGAGTTGCTGGCCATTAAGATGGCTTTGGTGGAATGGCGTCACTGGCTGGAGGGTGCCGAAACTCCGTTTGTGGTTCTCACTGACCATAAGAATCTGGCGTACCTGCAAAGCGCTAAAAGACTCAATGCTCGACAGGCTCGTTGGTCGCTGTTCTTTGCCAGATTCAACTTTTCTGTCTCGTATATTCCAGGGACACGCAACGTGAAGCCGGACGCCCTCTCACGGCAGTTTGCTGCAGCGGACGACCTCGACATCCCCACTAACATTCTTCCCCCATCCTGCACGGTGGGCGTTTTGACATGGGAGATAGACAAGGTGATTCAGGACGCACAGCAGACTGAACCCGACCCGGGTACTGGCCCCGGGGATAGGAGATTTGTTCCCCCAACTGCCGTCGGTAAGGTGCTCCACTGGGTGCATTCTGCCAAGTTCTCTTGTCATCCAGGTGTCTGTCGGATGTTGCAGCTCGTCAGGACCCACTTTTGGTGGCCCAACTTGGAGAAGGATGTCAGGGACTTCATCGCAGCTTGTCCCACCTGTGCGCGGAGCAAGCACAGCAACCAGCCACCGGCGGGACTGTTATTGCCTCTTCCTGTTCCCAGCCGGCCCTGGTCGCACATCGCACTCGATTTCGTCACTGGTTTGCCGATTTCCAATGGTTATACCACTATCTGCACGATTGTTGATCGTTTTTCTAAGTCCGCCCACTTCGTTCCTCTGTTGAAACTTCCCTCTGCAATGGAGACAGCCCACCTGATAACAGAGCACGTTTTTCGCCTCCACGGCATCCCTGTGGACATTGTTTCTGACAGAGGCCCCCAATTTGTTTCGCAGGTCTGGAAGGGTTTCTGTCGGGCAATCGGTGCATCCGCCAGCCTGTCCTCGGGATACCACCCTCAGTCTAATGGCCAGACTGAGAGGTGCAACCAGGAACTGGAAGCCATGCTAAGGTGTGTCACTGTCAACAACCCTTCTTCTTGGTCTCAGCAGTTGCCATGGGTCGAGTACGCCCACAACTCCCAGGTGTCCGCGGCCACTGGAAAGTCCCCATTCGAGGCCGCACTGGGGTACTCCCCTCCTCTGTTTCCCTCGCAGGAGGTTGATGTTGGAGTTCCCTCTGTCAACTTGCACGTCAGACGTTGCAGGAGGACCTGGCGTGTCACCAAGCAGGCCCTTGCCAGGTCGGTGGAACAGAACAGACGTTTTGCTGACAGGCATCGGAGGGAGGCGCCCACCTATCACGTCGGACAGAAGGTGTGGTTGTCTACCAAGGACATCGTGCTCAGGGACACTCCACGCAAGCTGGCTCCACGGTTCATTGGTCCCTTCCCCGTGGTCAAGATCATCAATAGGTCTGCTGTGCGTCTGCAACTCCCAGCTTCCATGAAGTTGCACCCTACGTTTCACGTCTCCCTCCTGAAACCTGTGTCTACCAGTCCCTTGCACCCTCCTGCCGACCTCCCGCCACCCCCCCGCCTGATCGCCGGTGACCCAGCGTTCACGGTTCGGCGCCTCCTGGATGTGAGGCGTCGGGGCCGTGGTTGGCAGTATTTGGTGGATTGGGAGGGCTACGGCCCTGAGGAACGTTCATGGGTTCCCAGGTCGCGGATCCTTGACCCCTCTCTCATTGCTGACTTTTTTAGGGTCCACCCTGAGAGGCGACTACGACCGCCGAGAGGCGGTTCTTGAGGGGGGGGCTCTGTAGGGTTCCTGGTTTTCTCCCTGTGTTTGTCTCTCCCACTCTCTCCACAGCACATTTCTAATTGTCCTGATGAGACCCACCTGTTGCTGCCTGATGAGGACTGGTTCTGGTGGCCTACTTAAGCAGCAGCTGGACACCTCTTCAGTGCTGGGACAACTTCTGCCTTTGGGACCTCCATGTCCTGCTCCTCTGAAGTCCTTCCACGGTCTTCCTCCAGCACTCTCGGGTGCACCTGCAGAAATCATCAAGAGTCCAGTCCATCAGCTACTCAACAAAAGGCTGGGTCTGCCTGTTCCTCTCTCCACCGCTCCTCACCTATATTCAACACCACGCCAAGAACCAGGACCACTCTTCTTTGATTCATCCATCTAAGACAACAAGTAAGACAATTCTGATTACTTCGAGATTCAAACATCAACCCTCCAAGATTGGATACTCACCTCTACTCCGTTCTCTTGCAGCTCCAGGCTTCCACCTTCACCTGTAAATAAAGAACACTTATTTTGTATTCCTGGTTGTTGTGTATTCTTTCTCGGTCTGCCACTTCGGGGTCGTACAAACGCCACCATGATAACTCATTGACCACAGGGGTCGCTATTGGTCAAATTCATGAGGCCACTCTCAGACTCCAACAGTTGGACAGATTGCTTAATGTTGCTAACAATAATCCCGATCCTTGATATCAATTTAACTTCTATACCCTTATGGAACATTTAATAACCTCCACACCCAACTTGCTGCAGATTCCTGGCCTTGCACAGACATTACATTTAGTTAGGTCTTTGAAAACTGGTTTAAATCTCTCTGACTCTCCCTCTCCATGTGTTTTTGTTAAGTCTCCTGCATTCACAGAAAGTGCTGTTATTCCTGCACCTACTGAGGGCGCCATTGTTCCAGCATCCGTAAAGGGTGCTGATGTCTCTGCATCTACAAAGGGTGCTGTTATCCCAGTATCCACAAGGGGCGCTGTGGAACTGGAACATAAGGTTACTCAAAATTTTCAACAGCTTCACAGACGTTTTTCTGCTGGCTCTGGTGGACTGGAATGTGAGGTCTTGGATGTCCTTCAACAGCTCCAAAACCTTTTTGATTCTGCTAGCTCTAGTTCAACTCCTCGTTATAAATACAACCTCCTGTTAATGATGGAACATTCATTAATGTCCAGACACAGTTTTTTAGTTTACCCTGATCTCGCACGGTTATTAGAAGTAATTAGGTCCATGAAGGCTGTGTACAAGAATCCTTCTGCCTCTCGCTCTTGTTGTCTTCCTGCTGAGTTACCCCCAGTTTCCACAGAGGGCGTTGCCGCTACAGAGCATGTTGGCGCTACAAGGACTCCAGAGGGCGTTGCTGCTACAGAGCATGCTGGCGCTACAAGGACTCCAGAGGGCGCTACCTCTACAGAGAGTGCTAGCACTACAAGGACTCCAGAGGGCGCTGCCACTACTGAGTGTGTTGCCACTACAAGATCTACAAAGTGTGCTGATGCTACGAGTGCATCAACAGGGGGTCCTCACACCGCAGATGTCTTAAAGCCAGAAGTTTCTACATCTTCAGAGTCTACGTTCGACGAAGCTTCTATGTGTCCAGTGTCTACGCTCAACAACGTTTCTACGTTTGTGGAAGTATCTACGCTTGCTGAGGTCTTGCAGCCGAAAGAGGTCTTGCAGCCGAAAGAGGTCTCGCAGCCAAAAGAGGTCTCGCAGCAAAAAGATGTCTCGCAGCCGAAAGAGGTCTCTCAGTTGACAGAGGTCTTGCAGCCGACAGAGGTCTCGCAACCGACAGAGGTCTCGCAGCCGACAGAGGTCTCGCAGCCGACAGAGGTCTTGCAGCCGACAGAGGTCTCACAGTCGACAGAGGTCTCGCAGCCACTAGACAGCGTCTCATTGCCCAACGTCTCAACACTTGACGCCTCACCTGATGACGTCGCTACGCCAGACGACGTCCCTACGCCAGACGTCCCTACGCCAGACATCTCCACGCCAGACATCTCCACGCCAGATGTCTCCACGCCAGACGTCTCCACGCTAGACGTCTCCATGCCAGACATCTCCACGTTCGATGTTTTTACGCTCTATGTTTCTACGCTCGATGTTTCTGCGTTCGATGTTTCTACGCCTGACGATGTCTCGACGCTCGACGTCTCTTCGCTTGATGTCTCAACGTCCGATAACGTCTCAACGTCCGATGACATCCCTATACATGACGCCGCACCCGATGACATCTCTGCGCCTGAGGACGCCTCTATGGTCGACGACTATTGTGAACCTGCCGTCATAGTTCCTGCTCTTGCCGACGAAGTTCCTGATGATGAAGTTCCTGATGATGAAGTTCCTGATGATGAATTTCCTGATGATGAAGTTCCAGACGACGAGGTTCCAGATGACGAGGTTCCAGATGACGAGGTTCCAGATGACGAGGTTCCAGACGACGAGGTTCATTCATTCAACCTTTATTTAGACAGATAAGTCACATTGAGCCTCGAAGACTCATTTACAAGTGAGATCTGCTAGACAGACAAAAAGTAATGAAATTAGACACAGTAGGAAATTGAGGCAAAAAAATTCTTATTAAAATCTTTCTTCATGAGAAAATTATATTATTTAAAAATACCTTGCACAGATAAGCACATAATGACGTAAACAGTCTGCAGAGCGGGGAGACACCGAGAACAATGAGCAATGTTCATAGATGCTCTCGAGGTCACTGTAAGAGTTCTGATAAGGATGGAATAATCAACAGCTCCTCCGATGAGATCCGTAAACATTCTCGCGGGTGTCGGGGAATGGCCAAGGTCAGCGCTAATGAGGATCCAAGAGTCCTGAAAATGATGACAATGTCTTTTCAGCTGGTTCACTCTGGTTGACAGTGGAGTTCCCCGATGGGTGGGGGGGGTGAGCGTCAGATTACATGTCCTCCAGGCAAATTCAGATAGGGTGGCCTTGAAGGCCAGCCGGGAGAGCCAGATTCAGATAACACACAGTTGTTTTGAATAGAGACAGAACATAATGACATCTGCCTTGAGTCTGTGTTGGTCCAAAATATTCTGAAAATGTCCAAATTATGTGGCCACACACCGATGGAACGTACCTGTGTAAAAATCCCCAAGATCTGATCCATTATGCCCAAGTTGCCGGTGAAGATTCTCAGTCGTCCAGGACATGATAAAATCAAAAAAGGCGTTCAATACAGGATCAACTGGACTTTATTTGTTGCAGAAAACGTTTCGACTTCTGTCCAGAAGTCTTTTTCAATTCTGAATGAATGGAAGCTGTGAGACCGAGAAGTTTTATACAGGCTGACAAGCCACGCACCAACATATGAAATTGGAAACTGAAATAACCCCACAAAATACCTGAGATAACATGCCCATTCTATTTAAATTGACAAATGGTAAATGGTAAATGGAGCTTATTTATATAGCGCTTTCCAGCCCCCTGTGAGGAGCCCCAAAGCGCTTTACAATACCAACCATCCACCCATTCATACACACATTCATACACCGGTAGCGGCGACTGCCATGCAAGGCGCCTTCCAGTCCTACCGGGAGCAACTCGGGGTTAAGTGTCTTGCCCAGGGACACAACAACACATGGTGTCGCTTATCATTAACTTTACTAAATGTATTTTATATTATTTTGTATTTTATATTCTTTATATATTCTATATTTCAATTTGTTCCTACTGATGTTTCAACTGTGTTTGTTAAGTGTCCTTGGGTGTCCTGAAAGGCGCTTTTAAATAAAATTATTATTATTATTATTATTATTATTATTATTATTATTATTATTATAGATACAGGCAAAAACAGTATCACCCTTTCACCCTTTATTCCAAAACATAAAATATGGAAAGAAAGGAAAAAAACACTTCAGACAAAAGTTCTATAAAATATTCAAAATATGTTTATTGAAATGATGATGTTTATTTGAAGTTTATAAAATGTACCTTCTTAGAAATCAATATACATTAATACACCAATCTGAGAAGAGACTTGAGCTCTTGACTTCCACAAAAACGTTTCACGGGTTTCTGTATTTTAGGAAACCTTTGACATCAGTGATTGCCCAAAGGGGAGGCAGTGCATGGTAGAAGTGTGTGCATGTAAGTCAACTATTGCTCAACTCAACTTGTTTCTATGACTCACTTGGGTTATTTAAATAGTTCTGAATGGAACTTGACAACAGCAGGAATCACTTAAACACTTGTGTACGGTTTTGTGTTTGCACACCATAATGTGTACCAGCGTGAAACAGGCGCAGCGTGGTCTGTGATGAGTCACATGACCTCTGATGAGTAACACACCAACTATGGGATTCCTTACATTCAAGTCTCCCATTGAACGCTCCGGCCCAGCTCGGCTGCATGGTGGGGAGGAGGGTGGAAGAGGCAGGGTAGGGTGGGCCCCTTGTAGGTGTGGCTGGCTGACTCAGTGAAGAATAGAACTGGGGCAGTATGGCAGGATGTAGGTGCGAACACGCTGGGTGAGAACCCAGATGGAGACCAGGGTGGAGAATCGGGCAAATTCAGGTCAGGCGTCAGATCTCAGGTACTTTCAATTAATAATCTGTAATCATATGATTTGAGGCTTCCTTGAGACCTGAAAACTCCAGTACTTTATCTTTGTGTTGCCTGTGTAATCCATGAAGCAGCTGCCACATGATGCACATTAACGATTTGCTTATGACTGAGGGTGAAAGTCATAAAGAGCCCCACTGTTTCCTTTTTATGGCTAAAGTGGCTATACTTCAGCCAGTTTTACAGATATTGACCTGAAATTTTCTATGGTAGTAGCTGAGACTGATCCTCAACAAATAATCTGAGCAAATATGTCTGTTAACAAAATATTTTATGAACCATCATTGGATGAATTTAATGAAACTACCAGGTAACAATCCATGCAAGTGCCTTTACAGTCGAATACTGGAGCTAACCCAATTCAAGATGGCTATCACCACCAACTGATTTAGAAAGTGCTCAAATTGCTATGTTTCAGATAATTATACAGATGTAGTTAGATTTAGTGTGGTAGTAGCTGAGAGTCATTCACAGTGTCATTAAAGGCATTAAAAGGCATTAAAGTGCTACTCATGCTAGCTAGATATTTGCTATAATCTATTACATTAATTGTTGGAATCAATCGTGTTTGTATGTTGGCAAAACATCACAACTAAACAGATTTTACTAAAAACTTATTTAATGAATCTATAACTTAGGGATCAACTCAACGCCTGCCAACGTTTGGCTTGCTAAAACAGGTATTAAAGTCAAATCTTATGTGGTAGTATCCATCCATCCATCCATTATCTTTTACCCGCTTCTTCCATTTTGGGTCACGGGAGTCGCCGGTGCTCATGTCCAGCAGTCACTGTGCGAGGAGCAGGGTAGACCCTGGACAGGTTGCAAGTCTATCACAGGGCCACATAGAGACAAACGAGACGATACGGTGGTAGTTGAGAGTAATTCACAACACAAGCTTTGTGTATTGCATAAGATCATGCCTAACATTCTTTGCTGTTTGACTAAAACACCAACAATTAGATTAAAGCTCTAGCATGAAAGGTGGTGGGTGATATGCATTCCTACAAGCAACCGGAGCCCTTTAATTCTTTTTTTTGGAGGTGGGTCATCCTTTCTACAGATGCCCTGAATCCTTAGCAGGGGAGTTTCCTTTTTTTTTTTTTAGATCTCACACACACACATGCACACACAGTCACTCCTTCCTCTCCCACTCTTCCTCCCTCCCTCCTCTTTTATTTTCCTCAATGGATGTCCTCTCCCTAACCTCATTGAGAGCTGGGTAGAGGACACTGCCCTTCGCTGCTGTAGGTTCAGCCCCCCTCTAACAACCAGGCTATAAGAGAGAGCGCTTGTCGGGCCTTTGAGAGCGTCTGAGGGCCGGACGGTGTCAGTCAGGGAGAGAGGGTGGGTGGGGGCTGAGGGAGAGAAAAGGGAGGGTGACGACGGGTGAGAGGAAGAGAAAGAAGGAGACTGCTGTAAAACATGTGATAGCGCAACTTTAGGTTGGGGCTTGTAGGGAGTTTAACGGCTGTGGTGTCTCCAGAACTCTGGGAAAGCACCTTTAGCCCAGAGGGAGCCTCACATTCTGTCTGTGTGTGTGTGTGTGTGAGAAAGTGTGTGCTTGTGTGTCAGAGATAGAAAGTGAGAGCCGGTTATGTAGTGCTGCTGCTGCCTTTGCTGCTGTCACTTTAAGCCTGTTACTGATTACACTCACAAGAATGCAACGGGAGGAGGAAAAGAGAGAAAAGAGAGGAGGATGAATTTCTGTAGGCATTCACAGCGAGCTGTGTGCAGCTTGTCGTCACAGTCGTGGACAGTGACACAGGCGAGAAGTTCTGACCAAACAGCGTCCTCCATCCCTCCCTCAGCTGGAGAAATTAAAGTGAAAGAAAGCCGGAATCCCTCCGTTGACGCCGGGATACAGCAAAGGAGACAACAGAGAGGAAGACATTGAATGAGGAGGAGGAAGAGAGGGGGACAGTGGGGTGGGGGGTCTCCCTCATTCCAAAGTCAGCACTTGAAGGAAACTCTCCCAGATGGGTAAGTAAGAAAAAGAAAAAAAGGGGATAGACTCCCAGAACCTTCAGCCACTGCTGTTGATGGATCTCATATGTTAGAAGTTAAGATTTGAGAAACTGATTCCAGGTTCTAGAGATTCTCTTGGTGTTGGTCACAAAAAGACAGAGACTGAGGCTGTGTTAAGTTAAGGAAATGCCACAATGTGATCGCCTCTTGCCTGAAGTCTGAATGGTCAGTGATAGTGCAACCTCGTGCTGTTGGTTTGCAAGTTTATCATCAGCATTCAATACAAAGTGATTAAAATACTTTTTTGTGGTTAATAGACTTAAAGAGTCTACAGAGGCTCTACTTCCTCTCTCTGCCTGTCATTTCCCCCACCCCCTGTTCTTTTGACATAGACAGCACTGTCCACCCTGTCTGCTCGTCGGCAGAGGACATGAATGAACGAAGCACGCGGGTGGGTGGGGCCTCAGTGTCACAGAGCGTGGACAGTGCCGTGTTCCTTCTTTATGAATGGACACTGCAGACGCCTGAGGTGATCGGCAGCAATCAGAGTTAAAACCGATAAGTGCTTTGATCATTCCCCACCATTTCTCTTCCTTTAAAACACCCATTTGGACGTCAGTGGGTGTTTGTGTGATCTGTTTAGAAGTTCTATGAATCAGAATAAGTGTTTCTGAATGACGTGTTTGCCTGAGACAGGCTTAGTCACATGTTGAGCAGTGGTTTATGTGTTTAGGCCTTTTAAAGCGGTGACCGCCTGCCCAGCTGTTGTCCTTCATTTTATCTCCCACTCTCTTTGACTAAAACTTTGAAGTCACCAACTTGAGGAACCAGTGTGCGTGTGTGGTCATGAAGCAACCATAACCTCTACAACAATGTGAGCGTCTGCCAGCAGCCCAGCCTACGGCCACACATGTGTGCACACCCTGCTTGGTCTCTTTCTTTCACGGCAACACAATGACAGCCACTCCTTGAGCTTCACCAAAGATGACTCCAGTCTTGTTTAACTCCCCCCAGAGTTGCCCCACGGGCCATCCCTCCAGCATGACCTGACTTTAGGTTATGATTTCATGAGGTGTGATAGAGAGTGAAAGAAAGAGAGGAAGAAAAAAGTGCACGAGAGAGAGAGAGAGAGAGCAATGAAAGAGAACGAGGAGTGGTGATAAGGAACTGTCACGTCCGAGTGCAAGGATCTATGAACGCTTATCTGAGCAGTGTTTCCGGTGTGAGCGTGATTGTGGGCTGATTGGCGGCGAGATGCATTGCAGGTATCTTGATGAAGCAGATTAAATTCCTGCTGGAGATTAGTGCGGAATCTGCCCTTTTGTCTTATCACCCTGCTTACGAAATGAACCCTGCCCGGGTTTACTTGGCAAGAGTCAACTCAACAAGACAACTGTGCTTGTACAACTTCCAGGTCAAATTTCATTGCATTGTATTTTGAAATCTATGCTTAAACAAATCTGACTTAACACTCTGGCTTCTTTAAGTTGGTATACAGCTAGACAATAGCATAAACACAGGACAATACTAAATGTGTTATACACAGTGAGTCAAGGTGTTTAAGTAGATGACCTTATATCTCGTCAACAAGAGTGTCTTCTGATGACTAGTTTGCAAATGACATTTGCACAATAGTCTAAAATGTCACATCATTTACAGGTGTGAACTCTTCTCCATTTTCTCACATGAATCACAGAAACTCGCAGTCTCGGTGCTAGAATTTTGAACATGTGCAAAAAATGTGAACAACAATTTTTTCTCTCAAAATAACTACAGTTTTTATGGGCCTCTCAAACCAGTCTCACACCTTTCACAGTGCGATGTGTACATGTTCGATTCTTGAGATTGTACACCATGTGTCAGTAAGCAAACGACTGGCATCCAAGAATATATTTTGTCTATCAGTTTGCAGAGGCTAATACCAAATGCCTTTTTTTTATTCATTTGAACATTTGACTCTAAAATAGTATACACTAGTTTGGTCTTTGTTGTTGATCTTTTCCTGAAGTATTCGTGCAGTTTTATGTTAAGGATCTCATATAACTTTTGTATAACCTTTGTATTTCTTGATTCTACAATTAATCCAGCGCTGATATTTCTCATCTGGTTGAAAGTGTTCTGATAACGTAGAAATGCATACATTTTCCTTTGTGTACACATCAAGCAGGTGACACTATTAGACAGTTTGGCACAGGCACTTGGACAGGTGTGTCATCGTAAAGCAAGGCGTTACATGTGAGCCTTTATAATAAACACATAAAGGTGTGCAATTACACAAATGTTAAATGCATTTGCTGTTTTTTTAATGGTTTTCTTGTTTTGTTGGCTTCTCAAAGCTCCTAGCAGTCCTAGCTGACCTTATCGCTCGCTCGTTCATTCAGCACTTCCTGTTTTAGATTTACACTGAGCACGTTTCTCTGTCAGTCATGCAACTTACTGGTATATACACGACCACATACAGCAGAATGTATGATTTAACGCAAAAACTTTTGACCTGTCAAAAATAGAATGCTGACATCTATTGTATTCCGACTGTTTTATTTTTTATTTTTTTATTTTATTTTTTTGCTTTATAGATGAATAATAAACTATTTTGTGCAGAGTGGGAAAGTTATATGAGAGAAAAGCAGGTGACAAGTTTGAAGGAAGTTAATCCACAGTCAGTCAGGGCTCAGTCGGAACCACTGGCTGGTGTTGTGACATACCATAGTTATTCCGACATGGCGGAGTTGTGCAACTAAAACTGGGTTAAGAACATTCTTTTCTATGACTCGACTCATTCCTTCTCTCTCCAATTTACCTTTCGCATGACTCGTCTTTGTTTATACAACAAGTCTGTCATCTATGGGCCGATTGTAGAGTTTAAGGCTTAGTGGCATAACTTTCACATCACAGGCTGAGCAACCGAAGAGTTTCACTACAAGATTTGTGTGTGGTTGTCTTGTGTACTGTTATGTGAGTGCAATTCTTTTCTGTGCACGTGTGTGTACTCCAGAACACTCATTCTAACGGTGTGCAAACCACACATACCTGGCTTGTTTCCTCCCATGCTCATATATGGGCAGAGCTTCCCCTACCTGGGCCTCACTCTGAATTCCAATAAGTGGCAATGTGTGTGTGTGCGCGTGCGCATTCACATGAGTGTGTGTGAGAAGAGGGAGTAGAGACGGATGCACGTCATGGAAAACCAGGATCAATGGGCAAGACCGGCAGAGCTGCATTTAAGGTGTTCCTTTTGTTTTCCAAAGGTAATCAGTTAACACAATGACTCAGGCGGGCTGATTATTCCAAGTAGCAGTGGGAGGACAAGTCACTGTTACACAAGTTGAACTCAACACCAAATCAAGAATGACCAAATCTGTAACGATCAGCTGGATTACTAAATCAGGTTTAAAGTTCCTAATAGTTTAATCAACCATTTTCTCAAATACTAAAATCTTCTCGACCAACTCACTGAAAAATCTTCCTTGATAGTCTCAGAGCTTTCTATTATTGGGCTTAACGGTGGAGTCAGTTGAGACGTAGTCAGGTTGTAGTTTTCTATAACAGAGCTTTTATTATAACATTCTAACCTCTATGCCGCTCTGTGTTGGGACTAATGAAGCAGATTTATGGCGATGTTGGCCAGGGTGCAGTCCAAGTTCTCCATAAACCCTGTGACCGAACAAAGGCAACGTGCCCTTATACTGACTGGAGAAAAGGACACTTTTCATCCTTCTAACCCTTTTTGGATTTTCTTTCTCCTTTACTGCACCTCCTTTTTTGCTCTGCACATTTGCCAGGTCTTTACAAAACAACTTGAGGGAGTTAGCTTTCCTTGGTCATCTCGCCAGCTCTTTCCCATCAGTCCAGCCTCCTGGAAAAGTGTGCAGACTTCCCTGTCTCCACAATCGTGTACAGACTGGATGTGTGAAGCTGTGGCTCCCTCTGGAGAAGATCTTTGGTTTCTCTAGTCTATAAGTCTGAAGTTAGTATGTGACTTGACTAAAAAACCTCCGGCATCACCCAAGGGAACCATCTGAAAGTGCTTGGCATGTAAAGCTTGTACGAGGAACAATGTGACTTTACCATTCTCTCAGCCAGAGGGCCATTTACTGGATTGCAGAGACATGTCCTGGATTAGTGTATGACTTGGGACAGCAAATGGAGGTAGCTGCAAACACCTACTTTCCATAATTTCTGGATTTACTAGCAGATAAGTACCAATTAGACTCAGTCTGTGTTCTACGAGAACCTGCGCTGATGAATTGATGTCTGACAGTTGTGTGGAATGATGATTTCGATCGTCTTATTTCGTCCTTCAAAACCATTCTTGATTAGTGGAGCATCTGATTGTTCACTTTACAACCACACTGATACTGCTATAACTCTATGGGCCTAATCTATATGGGACTGCATTACAACTGTCTGTATTATTGCCATTTGGATGGTTTTGAAACATCAATGACAACTGTGACTTTTTTGAGAGAAAATTTGTTACAAAACTGCGACTCACACAAGGAAACTGAAAACCTTCACAAATATTTTGAGGCATTTTGAAAACTGCCTCACAAATGCCAATGACAAACTAGTCACCAGTAGTCACAGCCCGGTGAGTTACTGGCTCAAAACCACATTGTTTTTGACTGGTTGTTGAATCCTCAGTTGTTAATGCAGAACATTTTACAATGGAATATTCTCGAAGAGAAGGGCCATAGACACGAAGCCTTGAGCTGCTGCAGCCTGAATCTAAAGATGGAGTGTCAAACAGACTGCACACACATTCAGATGTGGAAAGAAAGGGAATGCATCCACACCCTGCACATACATCCTACACACCCACCCACACACGCATGCCCACACATACTTAAGCAACAAATAACTCATGCACACAACCAATGTAGCTTGCAGCAGAAGTGCAACTTATTGTTTCCTCAAACACACACACATACTTGTAAGAGTGGCCACCCCCTAGTTTAAGACGAAAGCAGAGTAATGATTCAGTTCCTCTTTGCCTTTCTACAGTGTGCATGTACGAGTGCACAGTTGTCACTTTGTGAATGTGCTCCCTAAAGTGTGTGTATGTGTGTGAATGTGGATGTGGTCAGGCCCAGTCATCTTCAGGCAGCTAAGAGGAAATCCACATCAACTGCCATAGACCACACTCTAGGAATAGAAGTGCCCAGCACAAGAAATGGAATGGCACGCCTGGCCTCACCCCTCCCACCCATCCCAGAGCTCACCTCTTTCTCAACGGGTGCACCAGTTTCTCCCAGTATGTGCAGCTCAGTCGTTGCTCTTATCCCAAGCCAGTCTTACAGGCGCACACTTCCTTTGTGGTGCTGATGAGCACCGCAATCATTGCAACACCACGTTTTAAACTCAGAAATCTGTTGCTATGTTGTTTGAAACAATGCTTACATTTGAGTCACTTTGTGTCAGTCCTCAAATGAAGCCCTGTCAGGAC
>JBBPBX010008759.1:41706-57836 GCA_038048925.1 Garcialebias charrua
ATATATATATATATATATATATATATATATATATATATATATATATATATATATATATATATTATATATATATATATATATATATATATATATATATATATATATATATATATATATATATATATATATATATATATATATATATATATATATATATATATATATATATATATATATATATATATATATATATATATATATATATATATATATATATATATATATATATATATATATATATATATATATATATATATGTATATATATATATATTGAAATTCTCACAATATCTAAAAACATCAAAGTTCATGCTCAATAATCAAGGTAAAAAAAATCAAACAAAGTTCAGAAAATGCATCTGAATGGTTTCTTTTTGTTGAAACATTTCGTCTTTCATCCAAAGGACTTCATCAGCCCGAGGAGCCACAACAAACTTAGTTCCACAAGCAGCACACTCACATAGTGGACCAATCATTTTGCTAGTGGAAAGATGGTGATAAGATGTCTAGAAACATTTAGAAAGGACTGAAAATTCCCAATATGTAAATTAGTTTATAAAATTTTATGGTGTAATCCATCCATCCATCCATCCATTTTCTTCTGCTTATCCGGGGTCGGGTCGCGGGGGTAGCAGCCTCAGTAGGGAGGCCCAGACTTGATGGTGTAATCCTGCTGAGCTAATTAGGTTCAGGAAAACTTTATAACCATAAAACACATTGTTTTTGAGCAGTTAGCGGGCAGAAAGCTGAAAGAAAATGTAAAATAAAAGTTCACATAATAAAAAAAACTAAAAGGTAGCTTCAGTAAAGACAAGAAGTCAGACAACAGGTCTTAGCTGAACATGTTTTGATGCAGAAACCTGAAAGTTATGCACCATAACCCATGTTCCCTGAAGGAAGGGAACGAGGTGCAACATATTGCTATGGGAAATTGCGCCCCGCACGATTACCTGAAGGAATACACTCACGCCTTTATGGCCGGGGCGTCAGCGTCACACCAGAGACCCCGCCCTCTGGGTATTTAAGACGCGGACGCCCATCCTACTTCCTCCAAAATAGACTTCACCGAGCTTTCAGCATTGAAAAGGGCCAACTTTGTTGCACCTCGTTCCCTTCCTTCAGGGAACATGAGTTATGGTGCACAACTTTCAGTTCCCTTATCAGTCAGTCACTCCATCCATCCATCCATCCATTTTCGTCCACTTATCCGGGGTCGGGTCGCGGGGGTAGCAGCCTAAGTAGGGAGGCCCAGACTTCCCTCTCCCCAGCCACTTGGAGCAGCTCCTCTGGGGGAATCCCAAGGCGTTCCCAGGCCAGCCGAGAAACATAGTCCCTCCAGCGTGTCCTGGGTCTTCCTCTGGGTCTCCTCCCGGTGGGACATGCCCGGAACACCTCACCAGGGAGGCGTCCAGGAGGCATCCTAACCAGATGCCCGAGCCACCTCAACTGGCTCCTCTCGATGTGGAGAAGCAGCGGCTCTACTCCGAGTCCCTCCCGGATGACCGAGCTTCTCACCCTATCTCTAAGGGAGAGTCCAGACACCCTGCGGAGAAAACTCATTTCAGCCGCTTGTATCCGAGATCTCGTTCTTTCGGTCACAACCCAAAGCTCATGACCATAGATGAGGGTAGGAACGTAGATCGATCGGTAAATTGAGAGCTTTGCCTTTCGACTCAGCTCTCTCTTCACCACGACAGACCGGTACAGCGCCCGCTTCACTGCGGATGCTGCACCTATCCGCCTATCGATCTCACGCTCCAGTTTTCCCTCATTCGTGAACAAGACCCCGAGATACTTAAACTCCTCCACTTGGGGCAGGACCTCCTCCCCGACCCGGAGAGGGCATGCTACCCTTTTCCGGCTCAAGACCATGGCCTCGGATTTGGAGGAACTGATCCTCATCCCGGCCGCATCACACTCGGCTGCAAACCGCTCCAGCGAAAGCTGTAGATCACGATCTGATGAAGCCAATAGGACCACATCATCTGCAAAAAACAGAGAAGCGATTCTAAGGCCACCAAAACGGATCCTCTCAACACCTTGGTTGCGCCTAGAAATTCTGTCCATAAAAGTTATGAACAGAATCGGTGACAAAGGGCAACCTTGGCGGAGTCCAACTCTCACTGGAAACGAGCCTGACTTACTGCCGGCAATGCGGACCAAGCTCTGACACCGGTCGTACAGGGACCTAACAGCCCATATCAATGGGCCTGGTACCCCATACTCCCGGAGTACCCCCCACAGAACCCCCCGAGGGACGCGGTCGAATGCCTTTTCCAAGTCCACAAAGCACATGTAAACTGGTTGGGCAAACTCCCACGCGCCCTCCAGGACCCTGCTGAGGGTGTAGAGCTGGTCCAGTGTTCCACGACCAGCACGAAAACCACACTGCTCCTCCTGAATCCGAGGTTCGACTATCCGACGGACCCTCCTCTCCAGAACCCCTGAATAGACCTTACCAGGGTGGCTTAAGAGTGTGATCCCCCTATAGTTGGAACACACCCTACGATCTCCTCACCGCCGGTGTCCACCACCGGGTTCGAGGGTTGCCACCACGACAGGCACCAACAACCTTGCGGCCACAACTCTGATAAGCTGCCTCGACAATAGAGGCGCGGAACATGGTCCACTCGGACTCAATGTCCCCCGCCTCCCTCGGAACGTGTTCAAAGCTCTCCCGGAGGTGGGAGTTAAAGCTCCGTCTTACGGGAGACTCTGCCAGACGTTCCCAGCAGACCCTCACAATACGTTTGGGTCTGCCAGGTCTGACCGGCATCCTCCCCCACCATCGGAGCCAACTCACCACCAGGTAGTGGTCAGTGGACACTTCCTTTTTGAATAGGGGAACCACCACCCCAGTCTGCCAATCCAAGGGAACTGCCCCCGATGTCCACGCGATATTGCAGAGTCGCGTAAGCCAACACAACCCCACAACATCCAGAGCCCTAAGGAACTCCAGGACGAATCTCATCCACCCCCGGAGCCTTGCCACCGCGGAGCTTTTTAACCACCTCGGCGACCTCAGCACCAGAGATTGGAGAACCCGACCCAAAGTCCCCAGGCTCCGCTTCCTCAGTGGAAGACGTGCCAGTAGGATTGAGGAGGTCTTCGAAGTATTCCGCCCACCGACTCACAACATCCCGAGTTGAGGTCAACAGCACGCCATCCCCACCATAAATGGTGTTGGTCGCGTACCGCTTTCCCCCCCTGAGACGCCGGATGGTGGACCAGAATCGCCTCGAAGCCGTACGGAAGTCATTCTCCATGGCCTCTCCGAACTCCTCCCACGCCCGAGTTTTTGCCTCAGCAACCACCCGAGCCGCATGCCGCTTGGACTGTCGGTACCTATCTGCTGCTTCCGGGGTCCCACAGGCCAAAAAGGCCCAATAGGACTCCTTCTTCAGCATGACAGCATCCCTCACCGCCGGTGTCCACCACCGGGTTCGAGGGTTGCCACCACGACAGGCACCAACAACCTTGCGGCCACAACTCTGATAAGCTGCCTCGACAATAGAGGCGCGGAACATGGCCCACTCGGACTCAATGTCCCCCGCCTCCCTCGGAACGTGTTCAAAGCTCTCCCGGAGGTGGGAGTTAAAGCTCCGTCTTACGGGAGACTCTGCCAGACGTTCCCAGCAGACCCTCACAATACGTTTGGGTCTGCCAGGTCTGACCGGCATCCTCCCCCACCATCGGAGCCAACTCACCACCAGGTAGTGGTCAGTGGACAGCTCCGCCCCTCTCTTCACCCGAGTGTCCAGGACATGCGGCCGCAGATCAGATAGACGACAACAAATAATAATAATAATAATTAATTCAATTTATAACGCACTTTTCATTACTGAAAATCTCAAAGTGCTACACATATATTGAATGCTACACACATTCATAAACCGGTGGCGGCAGACTACCATGCAAGGTGCTTTCCAGTCCTACTGGGAGCAACTCAGGGTTAAGTGTCTTGCCCAAGGACACAACGACACATGGTGCGGGTCCCGGGAGTCGAACCGCCAACTTTCCGATCGGGAGACGACTGCCATTACCACTACACCACGGCCCCAAAGTCGATCATCGAACTGCGACCTAGGGTGTCCTGGTGCCAAGAGCACATATGTCAGTCAGTCACTCCGTGCAACATATTGCTATGGGAACGTAATTCATTCACGCCCTTGAAATGCTCAGTAAAACGCATGTTAGTGTGAATGTCTGCCTTTATTCATTAGGCATCTCACAGCTGCTCTCTACTGTGTGTTAGAGAGGACAACCTGAGTGACATAACACGCAGTAACGTCCAAACTGTAAGCAGCCGCACAGATGTCTGCAACTGGTACACCCTTGAACAATGACCACAAGGTGGCCAAGCCCCGAGTAGAGTGAGCACGTACTCCAGAGAGCACCTGTTGACCTTTGCTACAGTACGCCCTTTTTATGGCCTCAGTCACCCAATGTGAGAGGCGTTGCTTTGACAGGGCCCTACCAGTAGCTGGGGCCGCAAAACACACAAACAGTTGGTTTGTTTTCCTCAAATCAGCTGTTTTCTCCATGTAAGCACTTAAAACCCTCACAGGGCAGAGTGCCCTCAGCTTTTTCTGTTCCTGAGTGAGGACAGGAGCAGAAGGAAATGAAGAGAGATCAAAGTCCAGACTTCTGGGGTTCAGAGTCAAGACCTTAGGAATATATGCAGGATTAGGCCTTAGGGTGACCCTTGACCCATCAGGGGCAAACCTGGTACACATTGGGTGCACGGACAAAGCATGGAGGTCACCCACACGTTTCGTCGAGCAAAGAGCCAGGAGTAGAGCGGTCTTATAAGATAATAAATCTATCTTAATGTCGCTTAGTGGTTCAAATGGGGGATCACAGAGAGCCCCCAAGACCAGACTAAGATCCCATCCAGGGGTCAAGATCCTGCTGGGGGGTCTCTTCCTTAGTACGCCCTTCATGAATCTTATCATGAGCGGATACGCGTCAGGCGTCCTGCTCCCCCAGGCCTTGTGACAAGCTGAAATTGCTGATAAAAACACCTTAATGGTTGAGAATGAACAACCTTTCTCCAGCAGATCCTGAAGAAAAGTGAGAAGCTGGACCAAGTCACAGGAATAAGAAATAATATTTCTTTCCATGCACCAAGCTTCAAAAATACACAATTTTCGGGTGTAGAGAGACTGTGTTGATACAGCTCGGGTGTTTTGAATGATATTTACCACATTCTCGGGCAGGCCTAAGGCCACCAGTTTGTCCCTCTCAGCAACCAAGCTGAAATTTGTCACAGTTCTGGGCAGAAGCAGAGAGGCTGTCCCTTCTGGTGATGTAGCGGTTCCCTGGAGAGGAGCAGGTGGCAAAGCAAGCTCACCCTCAAAGGCCCCGGTCTCTGTGGCTCCTTGAGGGCCAACCAAATTGGGGAGGGGCCCCTCTTGCAGATGTGTTACCATACCACCCGCACCGAGAGTGTTGGGAGGTAGGAGCAACTCGCTGTCTCCGTTGGGCAAAAGCAGAATAGAAAGTCTGCTTTTCCTCTTTTTATGGAAAGTCACAGTCTGGAGGGGGTGCAAGTTTTGTATACGAGCAGACCTCTTTATCCCAGCCCGTATCATGGTTGGGTCCGGTTCACTGGCATTTGGCCTCATCAGTGCCCTGGAGCCTGAAGAACCTCCAGGGAGCTGTGTTTCACCTGGTGGGGGGATGTCGTTTAAGATCAGAACCGATTCGGTGCAGCGAGCACGGTCACATGTTGCAGGATCATTGCCTGAGCAAGGTGTATCGCTCATGGAGGTTAAAGGGACAGTTTCAGCATAAAGATGTGAAACTGTTTGAGACAACCCTTTCTTTTGAGCAGCTTTAAGTTTGGCTGGTGACACAAAGTCCAGTCCCCTTTGATTAAAGAGAAGAGGAGTCTGACTTAGCCCTGGTGCCATTCCTGCTTTGCATTGAATGTTCACAAACACTGCAGCGTCATCACCGTTTCTTTTGTGAACGTGTGAGACTGGTTCGGGCCTGTGGGCCTTTGTCGTGACCCCCCCGTCACTCACTGCTAGACTCCGTTGAATAGGAGCTGGTGGCCAGGAAGGTACGTTGTCATGGTTACCAGGTTCTGTCTGCGCGCTCCCCTGGCGCACGGACGTGTTACAGGAATGCTGGTGAATAATAAACAAATAAAGTCCAGTTGATCCTGTATTGAACGCCTTTTTGATGTTACAGGTATGTTTAATTTGTGTATTGTTGACCCCGTGGTTTACAACGGGCGAGGGTTGGAACACATGGCCCCCCTCACCTGTCCCTGGGAGGACAGACGAGCCTGTTTGCAGACGTCTCTGGCTCTGTCTGCTGCAGACAGTCCTGAGGCCCCTTGCAGGGGCTTATTGATTGGGCTATCACCCCGTGAGCCGCTAGGGAGGAGGGGATGATGGCCCCCACCCTTTAAATCGGCTGGAAAAACAGAGGGGAGCGGTGTTGTTGATATGACTGTGTGGGTTTTTTGTTTTGTTTTTTGAGTAAAAAAACAGAGAGGAGCTGTTTTTTTAACTTTATTCGTGCTTTTGTGCGACGACATATTTGACTTTATGTCACTCACAGCAGAACAGTCATGATTCATGCATAAAACATAGTCGTCAGCTTTTTGTATAGTTCTACAAATAAAGTCTGGACATGTGAAGGTTAGATCCCGTAGCTCGTGGGCGGCGAACCTGTAAAGTTAAGCAGAAGGCCCGTTTCATCAGGCACGTTTCTGTCTTGTGTCCCGATTCGCCGAGTAGGTCCTGTGTCGGACCGCCTGGCATGGAACAAATCTGTTTTTACTCCAGGCATGTTCTGCCCGTGGTGGGTCCGGTGGTGGTCTCTGTCGGTGCTCGCCCTCGTATGCCGTCCGCTTTTGCGGTGGGACACGTGAGGTTGAGCGGTGTCGAGTCTGCGCGAGTCTGCTCCCAGGGGAGGGGGGGGGAGCTCTCCTGGGGATGCCTTCCCGGAGAGCCTTGGCCTGTTTGCGTCTCTGGTCCAGCATGGTCTGAATTCGATCCAGAGCCTTTCCAAACAATCCTGTCGGCTCTATCGAGTGGTGGAGAAAATGAATTCTTTGTCTCTCCAGGAGGTCAGTTAGGGTCATCCACAGATGGCGTTGTGCGATGAACACCTCAGCTATACCTCTGCCTTGTGCAATGACTGCTGTCCCCATCATGCGGAGCACAAAGTCTGTTGCCCTGCAGGCTTCCTCCAGCACGTCGGTGGCAGCCTGCCTGTCTGACGTTACCTGGAGCTCCTGCAGTTTTTCAGCCAGGTACGCTTGCATCATGGCGGACGCGTTCATTGCGCGCGCCGCAAGGCCCTGAGCCCTGTAGCATTTCTCAAGCAGAGAAGCCGAGGCTCGACAGGCTTTGCTGGACAGAGTCGGTTTCGTCCCAGATGACCTGGGAGCCAAATGACACGCCAGTGTGTCCTCCATTTGTGGCACATTGGCTATTCCCGCTGCTTCTATCCCATCCACGTCGAGGAACTGCGAGAGCGGCAGCAGCATGGGAGCCCTGGGTACAGGCCAGGTGCGAGTCAGCTCTGTGATAAAATCCGGGAAGATGGGCATTCTTTGCCTCGTGGTGGACTGCTGCTTCGTGTAAAAATAATTTCCTGCCAACCTCATGACTTGTTAACGAGGTGGAGGTTTGGGCCACGGGATCTGCAGCGCGTCCGTTGTTCTGCGACACAAGTCAAACAGAGCAGGGATCGAAAAGTCAGTCTCCGGGAGCACAGGTGCCGAGGTGCGAGAGAGGTCTCCCCCCTGCTCGTCATGCTCGATGTCGGCATCGTCCGCAGAGAATTCGCCTGAGGCTGATATCAAGATTTCGTCCTCGTTCATCATGCCTCGAGTGTCAAAGTCGACTGTCAAGTCCCCGATGGGAGCCAACGCATCTGGGCTGTCGCTCCATTCGACTCGGGTGCTGTCCTCCAGAGCCATGCTCTCGAGCTCCGGCGTGGGAATGAGAGGCTTAGTAGAGTCCGTGTCTGTTGGCGCCGCAGCAGCGCCCATGGCTTTGGCGATGAAGTCCGCCCGGTGCCTCCTCACCGCCTCCAGCATCTGGCTGCAGTGTGGGCAAGAGTCGGGCGCATCCAGCGACATCTTTGCGTGCACTATTCCCAGGCAGACAGGACAGGCCTCGTGGGTGTCTGTCGTCAAGAGGTAAAAATGCATCCGCTGGGGCAGGCGCGCGAGGTCAGGCTCGCCGTCCTGCTAGCCTTTTTCAGAAGTCTTGGCTTTCGCTTCCCTTTCTCTGGAGGCATGTCCAAGAGAAGACGAGCGAGTCCTTCCAAAATTCTTTTTCGAGGCGTCTCCTCCATCGCGTCACTTTCGCTGGCTAGCCTGCTATGAATTTTAGCAGAAGTAGCGATGTGACGCAGTTAGCGCCGTCGAGCGAAGCAGTCTACGGCGAGAGGAGAAGAAAAAACTTTGGGGTTAAGGAAAAATGTGCCGGACTAGCTTTCGCCAGCCCAGCAGTACGCAGGAAGAATTCTCTGTACGCTCTGTGTAGGGAGCGAGCTCACCTTTGGTCGAGCGATGAAACAACAGAGAAGTCCCGTGAAGAGAAGTTCAGGTTTAGCGAGGTGAAGGGCAATAAGAGGAAGTAGGATGGGCGTCCGCGTCTTAAATACCCAGAGGGCGGGGTTTCTGGCGTGACGCTGACATCCCAGCCATAAAGGCGTGAGTGTATTCCTTCAGGTAATCGCGCGGGGGCGCAATTTCCCATAGCAATATGTTGCACCGAGTGACTGACTGATAAGGGAACTAATGTCCTCATATTTAAATCTAGTTTTATTTATATTTTTTGTGCAGATTTTTGTATGAATTTAAAAAAGAAATTATTTTAATTATTATCATTATTATTATTATTATTGTTATTATTATTATTATTATTATTATTATTATTATTATTATTATTTCCATGTGTTAAAATGACCCAGTCCAGACCTTAATCCTACTGATACAGGCGCATCTCAAATACTTAAAAAATTGTGAGTTCTTTTTTCTTTCTTTTTTTGTCAATAATTTCATAAAGTGAAACTCATATATTACATACCAGATTCATTACACATAAAGTGAAATATTTCAATACTTCATTTCTTGTAATTTTGATTATTATGGCTTACGAATAATGAAAAAACAAAATTCAGTATCAAAAATTAGAATATTGTGATAAAGTTCCATATTGGAAACTCATGCTCTATGCACAGACGAATCCTAGACATGAGCAGCAAATGTGGCATTCTTCAAATCCAGTGATTTCTGTACCAGAGGCAACATCAGAAACATCTTACCTGGCTGAGGACTGCAGAAAACACAGACTCTGGGACCTTGATTTATAAATTACATGAAATTTTACTTTCACCTGAAACAAGAATGTTGGACCACAGAGCAACAGTCCAGTTCTTTGTCTCCTCAGCAGGTAAGATGCTTCTGATGTTGTCTCTGTTCAGGAGTGACTTGAGGAACGAAACATCTGTAGCTCATGTAGAGGTGTTGATCAGCTGATTAGGGCGTGACACCAGGAGTTTACAATATCAAACCTCTTCATACTATTTTAAAATTCCGAGACACTGAATTATTTATTTATTAATCTGTAAGCCATAATTATCACAATTACAAAAAATATCGACAAAATATTTCACTTTATGTGTGATAAATCTATATAATAAATGAGTCACAATCTTAATTGTCAATGGAAATGGACTGTACTTATATAGCACCTTTCTATCTTATTGAGATACTCAAAGCACTTTACAAGACAATCTGTGCCTCATTTACCCATTCATACAGCCCTCTACTAGATCTAAAAAAGCTAAGTCTGGTCCTCTGGACATTCAAAAAACAAAACAAAGCAACAAAAAAAAACTGTAGAAACGTTTCGTCTTGATGCGTCAAATGTATTTTGGGGTTTAAAAGCCACTGGGACATTGTGTTTAGAAAATAAATGTCTCAATGTCTCTGAAACTCCCGCAACATATGGAATGACCATTGGTCTGGGTCTGGGTTCCTTCCAGTGGTCATTCCAAATGTTGCGGGAGTTTCAGAGACATTGAGATGTTTATTTTCTAAACACAACGTCCCAGTGGCTTTTAAACCCCAAAATACATTACGGCAAAGACTGGTTCATCCCAAAGATCCAGTCCCCCGGCACAAACAGAGTAATATTGTGTATGCTGTTCAGTGTCAGGAGGGCTGTGATCAGTCTTATATCGGGGAAACTAAACAGCCACTGGCCAAAAGGATGGCCCAGCACAGAAGATCAACATCATCAGGTCAGGACTCTGCGGTCTACACTCATCTCCAGGCCAGCGGTCACTCTTTCAGGGATGAAGATGTTCACATCCTTGATAGAGAGGAACAATGGTTTGAGAGAGGAGTAAAGGAGGCCATCTTTGTGAAAAGAAACCGTCCATCATTAAACAGAGGTGGAGGCCTCCGGGTTCAACTGTCCCCCTCTTACAATGCTGTTATTGCTAGTATCACTCAGCCCTCTGTGAATAGCAAACAACCATCAGGGTGCTAACGATCCATCGTTAGGCTGATGGTCCTCCTTGATCATGTGAGCAGCTGGTTTCGGCTGTCATCAGCCAACTGGTTGATCCACTGTGAGAGGGTGCTATTTATAAGACTGAGCTGAATACAGCAGCTCAGACTGAGGAAGTCTTTTGGACGAAAGACGAAACATTTCTACAGTTTTTTTTGCTTTGTTTTGGTTTGGTTTTTGAATGTCCAGAGGACCAGACTTGGCTTTTTTAGATTTTTCTACCTGGATTATTGAGCATGCATCAGGGTATAATTCATAAACATTTGCATTCTTGCACCTACTCATCCACCCGGTCTCTACGATCACAGAACAGTAATCTACTTCACATTCCACGGACCAAATTAAGGACCATGGGAGACCGGGCATTCTGTGTGGCTGCCCCCCGCCTCTGGAACTCCCTCCCTGACTACCTGAGAGCTCCACAGTCACTGGTTGACTTTAAAAAAGGCTTAAAGACCTTTCTTTTTAAGCAAGCCTACTCTGCCTCCACATGATTTTATCTTTGATCTTAGTTGATATTATCATTGTTTTTAATTGATTTTATTATCTATTTTTGTTGTTTCATCGTTGATTTTACTTGATTTTATCACTTGTTTTTATTTGATCATTGATTTTAGTTGCACTTTGCAGCACTTCGAGATTTTTGTTAATGAAAAGTGCGTTACAAATTAAATTCATAATTATTATTATTATGTATTCATTGTCACAATGGTAAGCGTGTTTGCATATATTTCTGGATCGTAGAAAGAAACCCAGTTAAAAAAACAAAAAAACATGCATGCATGGTGAGAATTGACAGGCTCTGTCCCTGTCTGTTTTCTTTATATTTATTTGTGTTCTCCTCTCTGCTCTTCATACTTTTCGTTATTCTGCTCCTGTCTCCGTTCCTGTCCGAGTCTGTACCCGTCCTGGTTTGTTTGCCTGTTCCTGTCTTTGTAAGTCTTTTGCTGCCATGCCAGCATTTTGTTTTTATTGTTTAAAATAAATTATTGTTATTTTAAACTCCTGCCTCGTCCACCTGCCTGCAAATGGGTCAAAAACACAAGGATCATGTTAAGAATACACTGTAGCGGAGTGGGAGTTGCACGCTTGCCAAGCCCCGTAGTACCTTGTACGCCACTCGATATGGGTATGTTACTACAAACAGCTGTGCATAGTGACATCACTAACCATTCAAAATGTAACAGCTCTTTGAAGGCAACAGAGTCACAAGCTCTGGCTCTTTTCAAAGAGCCATATATCCCATCTCTAAATGACTAAGTATAAAAAATCATAATAATAATTAAAGTAATCGTTACACATTTTGACCAAAGTTGTATTTTTTTAATAATTTGAAATCAGTAATATATTCTGCTCAGGCAGAGTGCTTACAAATGACAAACAATTGTTGTACACAAAACACAATTACTTTGTATTTTGAAACTGTTGATTTGAATGTGCTGTATAGAAAGAAACAATAAACTCCTTTAATAGCTCTGTTTGTGGACACATAATTGTAACCATTACATTCACATACAAAAAAAACAGAGTACCGGTAATTACTTATATACAAGGTTTTTGAATGGTGTTGCTATTATAAGAAAAATAGGAAGAAAAAAAAAAACTTACATAATATGAAATGTGCTGCTTTTATCCTCAAAAACACTTAGAGAGTGGTTTTCTGCGTAAATAAAGGACTTAACAGGTTTTAAGGGATGGTCACAATCACTCTGTGCTGTTAGGTAAAAGCAGTGGAGCTTGATGAAACAAGAAAACTGGTTGCCACAAATGACCTCATAAATGTGGCTGTTCAGTACAAGAGTAACTGGAGTTATAATGGATGTGTTTTTATTCAGGTATTCCTCCCACCTTGATCTGCCAAGCTCATTTTGATCAGAAATAAAGGTCCTGCCTTTGACTCACTACTCAGCCCTCAGGTTCAGCTTCACAAACTCTGTTTTTGTGACAATATTACACGAGCAGAGCCAATCCATCACTTTGAGAATCTCAACAATGCAAATGGTTGCTAATGGGCTGTAATGGGAGGGCTGCGTGGGCGGTTTATTGTTGCTTTGATAAGCTGTTTATGACATGCGTGGTGCAAGCACTGTGTACACGGACAGAACACAAAACAACAGAACCCTCAGAGAAAACGTGAATGTGAAAAATGTCACAATAAAATGAGACGGGGCTACCTTTCTCCTATCACACTGAAAACAGTTATCAAGAAGAGCAAGGCTAAAGGTGAAGGTGCAGACGTTTGAAGGTGGCTTCAGTGATGCCATCTGCTGATGCCCCTTTTCACCCCAGAGCTAAACACACACAGTCCCTGTCTGAGCTGCGTCATGGCTGTAATAAGTCATTTGAGTGCCACACAATGACCTCCGCAGTCGGACTGTTACCGTCAACAGGCCTTCACATTGAGTGGATGTAACTCACACAGGTCTCAAGAGTTGATTACAAAAAAAACTCTTTCTGCTTTGATAAAGCAGTAATTATTTCAATAAGTACACCTAATTTACTGATAGCAAACAGAAATTTGTTAATTACTTTTACATTTCTTTTACATTTGATCACACCATTCTCCTTGAAAAACTGAACAAATATGGTATTAGAGGACCAGCATTACAGTGGGTATCTAGCTACTTAAAAAATAGGAAACAATTTGTACAAATAAATGATGTAAGATCTGACCTCTGTAATATCACATGTGGAGTTCCTCAAGGCTCTGTACTTGGACCAAAGCTTTTTATTTTATATGTGAATGACTTGGTAAATGTGTCAGGACTCCTTAAATGTGTACTTTTCGCAGATGATACCACTTTTTTCTGTTCAGGTGAAGATATAGAACAAATGTTAGAATTGATAAAGACAGAATTTGTCAAGATACAAACTTGGTTTAAAATAAATAAATTATCATTAAATCTAGAGAAAACTAATTACATGATATTCGGTAATAGAAAGAAAACTGTCGATGTTCCACTCAAAATTGAGGATGTTGAGATTTGTAGAGTGAATGAGGTGAAGTTTTTGGGTGTTATCATTGATGACAAACTGACATGGAAACAACACATAAATTCTGTAAGAATAAAAATAGCTAAATCGATAGCAGTACTGTACAAAGTCAGAGACCTATTGAATGATAAAGCTCTGTATTTGTTGTATAACACAATCATTGTTCCACACTTAATCTATTGTATTGATGTTTGGGGGAATGCGTGTAAAACAATCACAAAGCCTATTTTTGTATTACAGAAAAGAGCTGTAAGAATTATCACTAGAAAGCATTACCGTCATCCATCAAGTACATTATTTTATCAACTAAAATTATTGAAGTTCCATGATTTGGTAGACTATAATATTTTATCAGTTATGTATAGAGCTCAAAATAATGCATTACCTTTAAATATCCAAATGCACTTTGTTAAAAGACAAAGTTGTTATAATCTTAAGGGAACAGAGTTGTTTGTAAAACCACAATTCAGAACCAGTTTGAAGGGACGTTCTACCTCAATTCAGGGAATTAGATTATGGAATGGCTTGGAGAATGTAGTTAAAAATGCCAAGTCAATGTTTACATTTAAAAAAATGATCAAAACAAATATGTTAAAAAAATATATGTGAAATAACGTAATGTGTATTGTATTAGTTAGAAAATTAGAAAGTGTTAGTCATTTTGTACTGTATTAGTATTAGTTAGAAAACTAAAAAGAATTAGTCATTTTGTACTGTTGGTTGAAGAATATTATTGTTTAACCTGATTGTTGGAAAAAGTTGGTTGAAGATTATTATTGTTTACATGGTTTGACTACTGTTGTTTAATCTGATTGCTGGAGATAAGGGGCAGATATAATAAGATTTATTCTTCTTTCTGCCACCTTTCATTTTTTTACATTTTGTACACTATCATTATGAGATTGCCTTGTATTGTTTCTTTTGTAAAAAAATGAACAAATTTAATAAACATAAACATAAACATAAACATAAACATTTATGTAAGCAGTGTTCAGTCACAAAATGTCCAGTAGTTTAAGTTTAGCAGCTTTTCTATTTCAGAACTTTATACCTTAAAGAAGCTGAACACAGCTGTAACTGATCATATGCATTTTGGAATACTTTTCTTGAGGTGACAAGTTGAATATGCCAACCAAGCTATATTTTTTCTTGTTGATTAAGGAAAATAAAATTTGCAAAAGCAATAAGATGGATTTTGAACCATACACATTCAACCAGTATTTCTGCAAGGTGTCCTCAACATCAGACTGATTTCTTTCTGGATTAACTGTTCTCGTGGGGCTTTGTGTTTTCAAGGTTCTGTCTAAACTTAATCAACTCGCAGGACTTCTTTCCAAAATGTATCAGGGCACTATTGCTATTCATAGTAGATATATTTTATATTTGCAAAATCCTGTGCTGAGGTTTTGAATCATTGTTATCAGTAAAATTATATCATGCAGTCACGCTAAAGAATAAAATGTCACACAAGTTTCAAGTGTCAAGACTTCAAGAGCTTTTACAATAAAACAAAGGTTATTTGCATTTTCTCCTTATAGTATCTTTGTTTTGCAACTGGGATAGAGGCAGGGCAGCCGACTTGGGACCAGAAAGTCTCGGTTCGACTCCCCCACCATGCCCTACATGGTGTTGTGTCTCTGAGCAAGACACCACCACTGTCCACTGCTCCACCTGTGTGTGTCTCAGGTGAGATGGGTTAAATGCAGGGAACTAATTTCACCATTGTATGGGAACATACAATGATGATAATCTCAGACTTCTCTTCCCCTTCCTTTAGATAATACAGTACATTTTTTAATGTGTTTTTTTATTAAGGAATTCTAAAATAAAACGCATGAAATTTCCATTGCATGGTAAATGGAGTTTACTTATATAGCGCCTTCCAGACCCCTATGAGGGGCCCCAAAGTGCTTTACAGCACCAGCCATCCACCCATTCATACACACATTCATACACTCACTGGTAGCGGTAGTCTGCCATGCAAGGCGCCAGCCAGTCCTACCGGGAGCAACTCAGGATTAAGTGTCTTGCCCAGGGACACAATGACACATGGTGTGGGAACTCGGGATTCAAACCTCCAACCTTCGGATCGGGGGACGACTGCCATTACCACTACGCCACGGCCGCCCACCATTGCAGTGGAAACTAGATTCTTAGTTGTTACCGGTGAGTTTGTGTACATTGTGAGCTTCCTACCCCAGAACATTTTCTGTAAAGTAGATGCAATTTTCTGCATTTTGGTGTATTTTAACAGGTTGTTAAGCATCTAAGTTTGTAGGTTTGTGGGTGGGACAGGTGAAGCACCCACACCTGCCTCCACCCTCATTTGTCCCACTCTGGGCCCTTGAGCAAGGCCCTCAACACCCACCATCTGCTCCCCCAGGTGCCCTAGACAGCAGCTCTCTGCTCCACACAGAGGGCTGTGGTAGCTCGGTGGTCTGTCAGGAAGGGCATCCAGCATAAAAACACTTGCCAAGTCTTTGTGTGACAGTTCGGCATGGTGACCCCTGAAGGAGGGAGCAGCTGAAAGAAGATTAAACATCTATGATTACCTACATTTGTAAACACTCTGCTTCTGTCAAACAAC
>JBBPBX010008760.1:50695-61710 GCA_038048925.1 Garcialebias charrua
GCGTCATTATGTGCTACTTTGCAAGATTTTTTTTTCATTATCACGCTTTTGACCTTCAAGCAGAGGTTGAAAGCATGTTAGGATTTCTTTTTTTTTGTCTCCAAACCCTATGTGTCATTTTTCACCACTTTTATTGTCTGTCCAAACAGGTCTCACTTGTAAATGAGTCTTCAAGGCTCAATGTGACTTATCTGTTTAAATAAAGTTTGAAAAAATGAATGAAAATAGCATTCCTGTGTTTTCTGCATTGACTATTGACTTTGACGTGAACAACAAGCATTGCTTTCGGCTAAAGATCAAACAGTTTTCAGAAAAAAAAGAAGAAAAAATCTGTCAGCAGTAATTTTCTGTGGATGATCTGGAACAAGCAGCCATGACAAGTTTTTCTTATATGACTTTTTATTATAATTGCTTTAAATTTGTTAGATCATTTCGGTACCACTTTACAATAAAGCTCCCCTTATGGCTAATAAATAGTTTATAGATGCATTATTAATTCCTCTATAAACACTTATACTTTATAATTGTTTATTATGCATTAACTAAGGGTGACAGAGAGACAAAACTGAGAAGAAACTGGTCAATTTGTCTCTCTGTCACCTTTAATTAATGCATAATAAGCAGTTAGTAATGATTTATAAAGTGTTTATAGAAGAATTATCTATAAACTATTTATTAGCATCTATAAAGGGAGCCTTATTGTAAAGTGGTACCATTATTTATTTTTATTGTACACCAGCTTGTGAGTAAATGATAATAGGGGACAAATCAAATTTTAGACTTGTGCCGGTAATATTATTTTCTAAAGCGAGTGAAAAACCTCGCAAAGCTTTGCCTAAACTCTAAAAGCTAAATTGTTTTAATACACATGAGTGGTTCTTAAGTGTTTTTTATCACAGTATGTGGGAGCACCATTTGCATGAGAAATTCCAGCAGGGGCACAAGCTACATCTTCCTGGACCTGCCACTCTGCTCATTCCCATTGAGAATGTAGCAGAACTAACTGCAAATATTAGTGCAGTCGTTCACAGTGGCTAACTGCCAGCCCCGAACACTCCACAGGCTGAGATATTCCATCGGTGCCTTGTGATTTCACAGCCGCCTTGCGAGTGCTGCTTATGATCTCATTTTAGTTGCTAATGTATTCACGTTTTTCCAACTCTTTGTTCTCCGGGTGGAAAGTGTTCAGTGTGCCGGGGTAATGATTTTTGAAAACGTGGTGTTTACATACTTGAATAGGAGCGCCGCTGGAATCAGAGCGAGGGAGGCCTCGAGCTGGATGTAAATTTAATTAGGGTTTTAAATCCCAATCGGTGATGCCTGTTTCTGTTTCAGCCTGGACGTCCACGATGATTGCTGTGTAATTCATGTTTTTAGTAAAGACAAAGTCGCAAATGAGGGAAGCTGGTTGTTCAGCAACCTTTTATGCAGAATGTGACTCTTCTCAGTAACTTGTATGAGTCCTTACAGCTTCTGTAGATAAATAAGGATACCAAAAGAATATCTTGGAAGAAGAAACAACCTTTTTTCCACAACAAAGGATAAATGTGGAACTACTTTGGTGGCATAGCTAAACAGTTTGAACATATGATGCAGTACACAATGAAACAGGTTTGTGGTTCTGTTACAGTGCACATTATGTATACACTACAAGTCCAAATAGACATGTTCATAAGAGTACACTCAGTCAGAGCATGAAAGCAGGCAACGCTAAAATTGTTATTCAGGTCAAGCTGTGTGCTATGCTACTGAATGAGCACATTTTTTAATAGCGCCGGATCCCCGCGGCAACAAATTCTATTCATATTCAAAACGCAGCACTTTCATTTACTGACCTTGAAGAGTCTTGTTTACACAAATTGAAATTAAATGCCAAAAGAGGAAGGAAATCGTTCCTTGGCTTAATTTACCATCATGAAGTAAACAGATCACACAAGGAGATCATTACTGCGCACACAGCTGAGATAATGAGCAGCATATCACTGACAGATATGCATACATATTCATGCCGAAGAGACCTGACCTGTGGAACAAAGAGACAAAACCAACATCTCCCATCTGGAAACTTGTTGAAACCGTGCTCCAGGGTGTTGTGATTTGTAGTCTTTGTGCTTTATTGTCTATAAAAGTTGCTGTAATAGAGCTGGTTGGATGGCAGGCGCAGTGGAAGAAGAGGGGCTGTATCTCCAAAGCTGGCTGTAAAAGCCTTGGTCCCCCAGAGTCCTCTATATGTCACCCAGCTCAGCATTTGTGAGCGCTCCGCCGAACACACAGGCCAACCTTTAGAAATGTCAGCGCGATAAAACCCAATGGATTCAATGTGCGCGACCTGGTGGTGTCAAATGCCATTAGTTTTAATCTTATTTGCGGTGAAATTGCTCTTGAAAGGTAAAGGGATCTATAAATGTCCAGGGCCTCGGGCCTGGCCAGTGTAAATCTCTCCTTGTGCTGATGACTTCTCTCTGCAGCTTTAAAAGTCTGAGATGATCGGTGGGGAGACATCGTGTCCCAGCAAACTCCCAGCTAAATAATGGAGCTGTAGTTTTCTTAAGAGGCCATGCATCTTACTGACCTTGCTGCAGAGTGGAGGGACAGAGCTGTCTTTTCCACGCTGCCGCTCACCTTGTTTGAAGGCCAACAAAGCTCTGGGATTCAGCGTGCTGTGATGACTGTATATGCTCTACTCTGATATGTCTTTTTACACTCATGGCTACTGCTCACTTCCTCGTTTCTTTGTAATAAACATTTAGCATAAAGGGATGAGCAAGAATGTGCAAAAGCAAATGTTTAGGAGGAGAGAATAGGATTGAATTCATTTACTGTAATAAGAAAGTCTGGATTGTGTTAGAAAATAGCAAACACATAAATGTACTAGAAATAAAGGGCTGTAGAAGAGTTTTGTTTTTGTATAGACGTGTTCTTAAAGCCTTTTTTCCACACATTTACAAGTGAAAGCTGTGACAAATTAGTTAGTAAATATGAACAAATTACTAGCTTTGCAATGCTGTTTTCCAGTTTATATATATATAATAGAAACCATCCGTTAGAGTTATCTATTTCTTTGTTTCTGGGTCACGGAGGTAACTGTTGTTCATATCCAGCCATCACTGTGCGAGAGGCGTGGGACACCCTGGACAGGTCTCGAGTCTAACTCAGGACCACATAGAGACAAACAACCATTCACTCTCTCACTCACATCTAGGGACTAGAGAAGTGGTTCCCAACCCTGGTCCTTGAGGAACACCATCCTGCATGTTTTAGTTGTTTCCCTACTTTGACCACCTCAAGCTGGTGATAAATACTGACAAAGCCAAAGAGTTGTTTTCCAACAGAAAGTCGGTGCCAGCAACTCTTCCTCCTATCTCATCCATGCATGGTGTTCCTATTGAGTTTGTAGATTCCTACAAGTACTTGGGAATTGTGGTTGATGCATATCTCGCTTTTAAACCACATATCGAAAACTTGAAGAAAAAAAAAGAAAATAAATTATAACAGTTTCTTTTTCAGAAACAGATCTTGCTTAACTGAATGCTAGAAAACACCTTGTAACCACTGCCTTCCTGCCCGCCATTGTCTACGGTGACATTATTTACATGAACGCCCCTGCCAGCTCCTTACAGATGTTGATGCCGTCTACCATGGCATGCTAAGATTCATAACTGGTTGTAACTACCATACCCCTCACTGCACTCTGTACTCCTTGGTCAGCTGGTCTTCATCTACACATGGGCGCTCACACTAGTTCATTTTCATCTATGAATCCCTCCTTGGTCTGCTACCTTCTTATATCTCCTCCACATCACATCCTCAGAGCAGTTACAACATGCACTCCCAGGACATCATTACCTGCAGCGTCCCCTCAGTGCAGACTGAACTTGGCAATAAGGCCTTTTCAATAAGGCCTTTTCAATAAGGCCTTTTCAATAAGGCCTTTTCAATAAGGCCTTTTCAATAAGGCCTTTTCAATTAGGCCTTTTCAATAAGGCCTTTTCAATAAGGCCTTTTCCTACTCTTCCTAACCTTCAGAAGCTTCAATATATTCAAAACAGTGCAGCAAGGATTTTATTGAGAGTTGGTAAATTTGAACATATTACGCCCATTCTCCATAACTTCCTGTCACCTACAGAATTCAGTACAAAACTGCTCTCATTACACAACAATGGTTACACGGAACTTCACCTGACTATCTAAAGGACATTCTTGCACCATATTCATCCACCCGGTCTCTACGATCACAGAACAGTAATCTCCTTCACATTCCACGAACCAAATTAAGGACCATGGGAGACCGGGCATTCTGTGTGGCTGCCCCCCACCTATGGAACTCCCTCCCTGACTACCTGAGAGCTCCACAGTCACTGGTTGACTTTAAACAAGGCTTAAAGACTTTTGTTTTTAAGCGAGCCTACTCTGCCTCCACATGATTTTAACTTTAATCTTAGTTGATGCCATCATTGATTTTACTTGATTTTATCACTTGTTTTTATTTGATCTTTGATTTTTGTTGCACTTCGTAGCACTTTGAGATTTTCTTTAATGAAAAGTGCGTTATAAATTAAATTCATTATTATTATTACTCTGCTCCTGCAACCAGGAACAGCTTGCAACAAGAACTGAAGTTGTCCTCCTTGATTTTTTAAGGGTTTGAAATATTTGATAATGTAAATAGAAAAAATCAAAGCAAATATGTTCTTGTTTTTAGTATTTCACCCTGTTTTCCAGCACCCTGATTTATTGTTTTGTACACTACTGTACTCTTATTGTAACTGCATTTTTACTGTAGTTTATTGTTGTCATTGTTTACTGTTATTGTTGTCTGTACTTTATATGTTCTGTGTGGAATAGAGGCTGACATTTTTTCAGGAATCCCACGGGTCACGGGATTCCCACGGGATTCCTGTGGGATGGGAATCGACTTAACTGTTATTCACGTGATTGGGACGGTACAGGATCGAAAGTTAACGGGAGCAGACGGGAGCGGGAAATATGTCGTGACAAAAAAAAACATGGAACGTCGCCATTTTGTTGTTCTCTTTCCACCAGCTTGCACTGTAATGCAAGTTAAAAGAACTACATGACCCAGAAGGCAACGGTACTTCCGGCCACTGCTTTCGCCGGAATTCAAAGAGTAGCAGCAATGGAGAGAGTAAAGACGAGCGGAGAAACCGATGTGGTTAAAGTTGATTTGCAACGCAAAGTCAGAAGTAACAATCTTTCTATTAAGCTCACAGAATTGGCAGGAAAGTCGCAAATATTAAAGAACTTTGCGAGAGTTGAGTGTGACGGTGTTAACACGCTGTATGCCGCTTGTAAGACGTGCTTAGCTTTAGTCAAGTACACCAGTGAGTCGGGGACGAGTGGTCTCAAAAGGCAACTGACCTCCAAATGAGCTAAAAACAGAGACTAAGGTGGTCCTCTGCAGGAAAATCTATAGAGATCACAGGCCATGTACTACGTTTTGTGCTCTTTAGTGATTTAATTTTTTTTTTTGTTTACATTAAGGCAAAAAATGCCTCCCTCTACTGCCACAGATGAACTGTTTCTGTTGCTATATCTATTTAAATCAAACTGCAAAACACAAAGTAGCCTAATCTTAAAAACATTGTGGTGAAGATTAAATCAAATTAATTGTATTGCTTACGAGTAAATTAGGAAGAAAAGATGGGAGCGGTACAGGAGCGGGAGTCATTTTGAATGGGAGCGGGATGGGAGTGGGAGTCATTGCACCAGGAGTGGGACGGGACAGGAATTAATTTTTTACTCAAGCCTGGGAGTGGGACGGGACAGGATTATTTTCTGTGGGAGTGGGACGGGACAGGAATTAATTTTTTACTCAAGCCTGGGAGTGGGACGGGACATGAGTAGAAATTCACTCCCGTGTCACCCTCTAGTGTGGAACAGGTCTCACTCGTAAATGAGTCCCCGCTGCTCAGTGAGGCTAGCCTGTATAAATAAAGGTTGAATGAATGAATGACACACCTGTCCTGATTTGAATGAATGGGTGATTAACAGGCTTCTGCAGAGCTTGATGAAGTAATAGCATCACTGAATTAGATGTGTCAAAGCAGGGAAACAGCTAGAACATGCAGGATGGCGTTCCTCAAGGACCAGGGTTGGGAACCACTGATCTAGAATCACTAATTAGCCTAACTTGAATGTTTTTTGGTCTGTAGAGTACCCTGAAAAAAAAACTATGTTTGCCCAGAGAGAACATGCAAGTTCCACCTAGAAAGGTCCCCGGTGTTGATTCGATCCATCAACCCTCTCACTGAGAGACAGCAGCTCTACCAACTGCACCACCGCGCCACATATAATACAAACCTTAGAACCTTGTACGTACCTTAAGTTAACTGTGTTAAAACAAAAAGCTTCATCTGAAAAACATTCATTGTCTGCTGCTTATCTGTGGTCGTATCATGGGGCAAAAGGTCCAGGATGGAAACCTAGACATGCTTCTCCTCAGGGACACTCCAGCTCATTCGACATTCTCAGGCCATTCTGGGTTTCCTCCCAGAGAAACCTGGAAGATCTGAAAAAATAGAGAAGCCCTACATGAAGGAGGGATCCATGCCCGATGCTTGAAACACCTTAGCTGACTATTTGATGTAGATAAACAGCAATTCAACTCCTCCCTGAATGATGGAGCTCCTCTCCTTCACTTAAGACCGAACCCAGCCACCCTAAAGATGAAGCTCATATACCATACCACACCATTTAATCATTAGTAACAGATCTCATTCTTCTTGTCATAGTTCATACCACATAACCGTAGGTGAGGGTTGAGATGCAGACGGAGCAGTAAATCGAGACTGAAGACAGACTGGAGCAACGCTCTCATCACTGAGGACAAGGCTCCATTCTGTCAACCCATCTCCTGCTCCATATTAACATTACTGATGACTAGAAATCACAGTGACTCTGCTTGAACTTCTTCATTTGAGGCATCAAGACAACCCTGGCGCAGAGGGACTTTCCAACAACGCTGTTTAAACAATGCTGACATTAGCACAACAGATACGTTCTACACAGCTGTGACTCAAGTAATTTATTTTATACTCCTATGAGGTTCATTATACTTAAATAATTAAAACCATCCTCACAAAACAAACAAGATACAACAGGTGTGTTAAGTCAGAGAGTTCAACGAGGAATGATGATTTCAATGTTTTTCCTTCAGTAGTATTATAATAAATGAAGCAGCATCTGACAGCTTCTGCTCAGAATGTACTGTGTTTTAATCACGTCCTCTTTGAGGGGCCGACATGGTGTAGAGGCAGGGCAGCTGGCTCAGGACCGTAAGGTCCCAGGTTCGATCCCCGGTCACTGCATACCTCATTGTGTCCCTGGGCAAGACACTTAACCCCGAGTTGCTCCCGGTAGGACTGGCATGGCACCTTTCATGGCAGTCTACCGCTACCGGTGTATGAATGTGTGTATGAATGGGTGGATGGTTGGTATTGTAAAGCGCTTTGGGGCCCCTCATAGGCGCTGGAAAGCGCTATATAAATAAGCTCCATTTACCATTTACATAAATGTAAAATGATACAGAGCTGATTTCACTAAGTTTTGATTGTCAGACAGTCTCTTTAGCAATGGGACTGTAGCTCTTGCATATTTACAGTGACAACATTAGTTTGCCAACAAAGTTCATGCTCAATCATCCAGGTACCAAATCCTGGATGATTGAGCATGGACTTTGTTGCCTTGAACCACTTTGGCTGTGGATGCCTGCCTGAGGGACAGGATGGCCCCCAGAAACCATCTTATCTCCAGCAAACTGCTTGGTCCACTTGAGGAGTTTACTGCTTTGTGGGGAAACAGTTTACTTGGAGCTCCTCAGACTGATGAAGCCCTCCGGATAGAGGGTGGAACGTCTCTAGACAAAATAAACTGTCCAGATGATGTGACTGAGCATCATTGGAACATTACTTTGTGTTAAACAATCTGCTGCTACTTTAGCCACGACTTGAGCTTTCTTTGCTACCTTACATTAATCCATCAATTAATACAAATACTCTCATCTGCACAGTTAAATGCAAATGAAAAAGATGTTTGTCTGCAAGAACAAAACAGTTATGCCTCACTGAACTTCTCCGGCTCCTTGTTGAGCTGCATTCCCAGCTGCTGAACACTAAACAAGCAGCACACTTCACAACCCGGGGGGAGGGCGGCAGCTGTTTGCTTCATCGTGCAGCGGACCTCATCATACAGGCCAGCCATGACTGCTTGTTTGTGTTTCCGTGCCATCTTCTGGACGCCGTGACTGCAGTTGTGCTGCAGCAAAAGTAGTTCTCCATTGAATTCTGCAGCCTTGCACAGCTGCTGCACAGCCTTCCAAGAATTCATCAGCGACTGGGAAAGAGCATCCTGTGGATCTGGGCAGGTCTGTTTGTGTGCTTCCCAAGGTCATGTTCAACTCTTTGTATGTAGTGCTGTCATGATAATGCAATCTAAAATGTTCTAATTCAAAATATCTAGAGGAAACTTAAAACAACAACAGATGGTTGCTCTGCAGCCTCATATTGTTGCAGACTGTTCCCAGTATTTGGAGGTTGATGAGTTTCTTGTGCATATGGATTTTTCTGGCAGGCTGAAAATGCACAGGAGGGAATTTGTACCATCTAAACTGTGTTCAGGCAGAAAAAAACACTCAGCAAAAGCGTTCTAAAAGTGCACAGATTCAGGATGTACATGGATCGTCAGTGAGCCGCCACTCCTCCTGGAAGAAAACATGAAAACATCCTCACACCTCACCGGCCTGTAAATCAGCTGTAAAATGAAGATTTCTTTTTTCTTCATGTTCAATTAAACAAACAACTAGTAAATACAACAGCAGATCATTACAAACCTGATCGAATTAAAGGGTAAAATTGTAGTGTCACATCTATTCCAATTTTATTTCACACATTCATTCAACCTTTATTCTACAGGTTGGTCTCACTGAGCCTCGAGGACTCATTTACAAGAGAGACGTGTTTTTAACAAACACCGATGAGGTACACTCAACAATGAACAGTCAAATAAAAAGCATATACAATGACAAAAAAGATGTGATATAAAAACTAAACAAAATAAATAGCTAGATTATAAAGTGGTGCACAATGCTAAAAACAGGAACATGCCTGTACATCTATTTTACAAAACTCTGAATAAAAAAGTAAAACATTAGTTTATTTTATAATCAAAAAAGTATATATTTTTAATGAACTCAGTGTCCAAGCGGCATGCGGCTCGGGTGGTTGCTGAGGCAAAAACTCGGGCGTGGGAGGAGTTCGGAGAGGCCATGGAGAATGACTTCCGTACGGCTTCGAGGCGATTCTGGTCCACCATCCGGCGTCTCAGGGGGGGAAAGCGGTACGCGACCAACACCATTTATGGTGGGGATGGCGTGCTGTTGACCTCAACTCGGGATGTTGTGAGTCGGTGGGCGGAATACTTCGAAGACCTCCTCAATCCTACTGGCACGTCTTCCACTGAGGAAGCGGAGCCTGGGGACTTTGGGTCGGGCTCTCCAATCTCTGGTGCTGAGGTCGCCAAGGTGGTTAAAAAGCTCCGTGGTGGCAGGGCTCCGGGGGTGGATGAGATTCGTCCTGAGTTCCTTAGGGCTCTGGATGTTGTGGGGTTGTGTTGGCTTACGCGACTCTGCAATATCGCGTGGACATCGGGGGCAGTTCCCTTGGATTGGCAGACTGGGGTGGTGGTTCCCCTATTCAAAAAGGGGGACCGTAGGGTGTGTTCCAACTATAGGGGATCACACTCTTAAGCCTCCCTGGTAAGGTCTATTCAGGGGTTCTGGAGAGGAGGGTCCGTCGGATAGTCGAACCTCGGATTCAGGAGGAGCAGTGTGGTTTTCGTCCTGGTCGTGGAACACTAGACCAGCTCTACACCCTCAGCAGGGTCCTGGAGGGTGCGTGGGAGTTTGCCCAACCAGTTTACATGTGCTTTGTGGACTTGGAAAGGCATTCGACCGCGTCCCTCGGGGGGTTCTGTGGGGGGTACTCCGGGAGTATGGGGTACCAGGCCCATTGATATGGGCTGTTAGGTCCCTGTACGACCGGTGTCAGAGCTTGGTCCGCATTGCCGGCAGTAAGTCAGGCTCGTTTCCAGTGAGAGTTGGACTCCGCCAAGGTTGCCCTTTGTCACCGATTCTGTTCATAACTTTTATGGACAGAATTTCTAGGCGCAGCCAAGGTGTTGAGAGGATCCGTTTTGGTGGCCTTAGAATCGCTTCTCTGTTTTTTGCAGATGATATGGTCCTATTGGCTTCATCAGATCGTGATCTACAGCTTTCGCTGGAGCGGTTTGCAGCTGAATGTGATGCGGCCGGGATGAGGATCAGTTCCTCCAAATCCGAGGCCATGGTCTTGAGCCGGAAAAGGGTAGCATGCCCTCTCCAGGTCGGGGAGGAGGTCCTGCCCCAAGTGGAGGAGTTTAAGTATCTCGGGGTCTTGTTCACGAATGAGGGAAAACTGGAGCGTGAGATCGATAGGCGGATAGGTGCAGCATCCGCAGTGAAGCGGGCGCTGTACCGGTCTGTCGTGGTGAAGAGAGAGCTGAGTCAAAAGGCAAAGCTCTCAATTTACCGATCGATCTACGTTCCCACCCTCATCTATGGTCATGAGCTCTGGGTTATGACCGAAAGAACGAGATCTCGGATACAAGCGGCTGAAATGAGTTTTCTCCGCAGGGTGTCTGGACTCTCCCTTAGAGATAGGGTGAGAAGCTCAGTCATCCGGGAGGGACTCGGAGTAGAGCCGCTGCTTCTCCACATCGAGAGGAGCCAGTTGAGGTGGCTCGGGCATCTGGTTAGGATGCCTCCTGGACGCCTCCCTGGTGAGGTGTTCCGGGCATGTCCCACCGGGAGGAGACCCAGAGGAAGACCCAGGACACGCTGGAGGGACTATGTTTCTCGGCTGGCCTGGGAACGCCTTGGGATTCCCCCAGAGGAGCTGCTCCAAGTGGCTGGGGAGAGGGAAGTCTGGGCCTCCCTACTTAGGCTGCTACCCCCGCGACCC
>JBBPBX010008761.1:24783-53946 GCA_038048925.1 Garcialebias charrua
TGCCGGTCAACTGCTCTTTATGGTGGTGGTTGTGATCTCAGGAATCTTTTATTTTTATTTTTTATGTATACTAGATTTAAAAAAAAAAAACAGCATGGGAGCCCAAAAGTCATTCTTGACATGCAGTAGATACAAAAATCAAAATATGAGTAATTTCTCACATTCTGTTAAACTTTTGACAAATATTTTATTTTGCTTGTAAACCAGCCACTAGGGAGCAGCCAGTGTATCTCATGTGCCAGTCCCAAGCCCGGGTAAATGGTGAAGGTTGTGTCAGGAATGGCATCCGATGTAAAACACTTTTGCCAAAACCATAATGCGAGTTGATCAAAGTGAAACCATACCAGATCGGTCGAGGCCCGGGTTAACAATGGCCGTGCTGCTGTTGACAAACAGGGTGCCGACAGAAATTGTGCTACTGTTAGTTGAAGACCCAGAGGAGGAAAATGTGTCAGGAGATGGAGAAGAGGAAAGTGAAGAATGTAGGACTGAGGGTTGCATCTCTAAATGTGGGGACAATGACAGGCAAAGGTAGAGAGCTGGCTGACATGATGCAGAGAAGAAAGGTAGATGTTTTATGTGTCCAAGAGACCAAGTGGAAGGGCAGCAAGGCTCGCAGTATTGGAGCAGGGTTCAAACTGTTTTACCATGGTGTGGATAGAAAGAGCAATTGAGTAGGGGTGGTCCTGAAGGAGGAGTTGGCAAAGAAGGTAGTGGAGGTGAAGAGAGTGTCAGATAGGGTGATGTGTCTGAAGGTAGAAATAGAAGGTCTGATGCTAAACGTTGTCAGTGGTTATGCTGCATAGGTTGGATGTGATAGGAGGAGTAAGATACATTTTGGAAAGATCTGGATGACGTGTTAGAGAGTATTCCCAGGGAGGAAAGAGTGGTGATTGGAGCAGACCTGAATGGACATGTTGGTGAAGGAAACAGAGGGGATGAGGAAGTGATGGGTAGGTTTGGTGTCAATGAAAGAAATCAGCAAGGACATATGCTGGTGGATTTTGCCAAGAGAATGGAAATGGCTATAGTCAATACCTATTTCCAATAGCGGGAGGAACATAGAGTGACCTACAAGAGTGGAGGAAGGAGTATGCTGGTCAACTACATTCTGTGTAGAAGAGGAAACCTGAGGGAGATTGGAGACTGTAAGGTGGTGGCAGGGGAGAGCATAACCAGACAGCATTGGGTGGTTGTGTGTAGAATGATTTTTGTTGTGAAGAAGAGAAAACGAGTAAAACCAGAGAAGAAGACCAAATGGTGGAAACTAAAGAAGATAGAATGTTGTGAGAAATTCAGAGAGGAGCTGTTAAAGGCTCTGGGTGGTAAGAAAGAGCTTCCAAGTGACTGGGCTACTACAGCAACAGTAATTAGAGAGACAGGTAGGAAGGTACTTGGTGTATCATCTGGACAGAGAGTGGATGATAAGGAAACCTGGTGGTGGAATAGTGAAGTGCAGGACACCGTTCAAAGAAAGAGATTAGCCAAGAAAAATTATGACAGTGAGAGGACTGAAGAAAAAAGACAGGAACATAAGGATATGGGATATAGAGCAGAGAGGGAAATAGCTAAGGCAAAGCAGAGGGTGTATGATGAGTCGTATCGGATATTGGACAGTAAAGAGGGCGAGAAGGACTTGTACCGATTAGCAAGACAGAGGGATCAGGCTGGAAAGGATGTGCAACAGGTTAGGCTTATTAAAGATATGAATTGTAATGTTCTAACAAGTGAGGAGAGTGTGATGGGAAGATGGAAGGATTACTTTGAGGAGCTAATGAATGAAGATAATGAAAGAGAAAGAAGAGTATAGGTCATAGAGCATGTGGACCAGGAAGTGTGAAAGCTTAGTGAGGGTGAAGTCTGCAAAGCTTTGAAAGGAATGATGAAGGGGAAGGCAGTAGGACCTGATGACATACCAGTGGAGTTTTGGAAATGTCTTGGATATATGGCAGTGAGATCTTTGACTCAAATATTCAATGGCCTATTTGATGGTGAGAAAATGCCTGAGGAATGGAGAAGAAGTGTGCTGGTGCCAATTTTTAAGAACAAGGGTGATGTACAGAGTTGTAGCAATTACAGGGGAATTAAGTTGATGAGCCACACGAATATCTGGGAGAGAGTTGTGGAAGCAAGACTTAGACAAGAGGTGACTATCTGTTAGCAGCAGTATGGTTTCATGCAAGAAAGAGCACCACAGATGCCATATTTGCTTTGAGGATGTTGATGGAGAAGAACAGAGAGGGTCAGAAAGAACTCCATTGTGTCTTTATGGATTTAAAAAAAGCATATGATAGGGTGCCGAGGGAGGAGGTGTGGTATTACATGAGGAAATCTGGAGTGGCAGAAAAGTATGTTAGACTGGTACATGACATGTATGAGGACAGCAGGTCACCTTGGAGATAGCTTCAAGGTGGAGGTGGGATTGCATCAAGGATCGGCTCTGAACCCCTTCTTGTTTGCTCTGGTGATGGACCGACTAACAGATGAGGTCAGGCAAGAATCCCCATGGACTATGACGTTTGCAGATGACATTGTGATATGTGGTGAGAACAGGGAACGTGTGGAAGAGAACTTGGAGAGGTGGAGGTATGCACTTGAAAGAAGAGGAATGAAAGTCAGTAAGACAGAGTACATGTGTGTGAATGAGAGGGAGGCCGGTGGAACAGTGAGGCTACAAGGATCAGAGGTCACAAAGGTGCAGGACTTCAAGTACTTGGGGTCCACTATCCAGGAAAATGGGAAATGTGGGAAAGAGGTGAAGAAGAGAGTCCAGGCAGGATGGAGTGGATGGAGAAAAGTTTCAGGAGTGATTTGTGACAAAAAGGTGTCAGCAAAGGTCAAAGGAAAAGTTTACAAGACAGTGGTGAGACCAGCTATGTTGTATGGTCTGGAGACAGTGGCATTGACAAAAAGACAGGAGAAAGAACTGGAAGTAGCAGAAATGAAGATGCTGAGGTTCTCCTTAGGAGTGACAAGGATGGATAAGATCAGGAATGAGATAATCAGAGGTACAGCACATGTTGAACAACTGGGAGATAAAGTTAGGGAGGCCAGACTGAGATGGTTTGGACATGTCCAGAGGAGGGACAGTGGGTATATTGGTAGAAGGATGTTAGAAATGCAGCTGCCAGGAAAAAGACAAAGAGGGAGGCCAAAGAGGAGATATATGGATGCAGTTAGAGAGGACATGAAGGTAGTTGGAGTGAGGACAGAGGATGCAGAGGACAGAGTGAGGTGGAGGAGGATGACTCGCTGTGGCGACCCCTGAAGAGGGAAAAGCCGAAAGAAGAAGAAGAAGATTTTAGTTTGCTTTGTTTGTTTGTCAATGATTTCACTTGTACATGTCATTTCAGAAAGATTTTAGGGCTGCCTTTTTTCCTCCTTTTCCTGAGCAAGTTTCATTTATAGGGGCACATGCCACTTGTAAAAATATGACCAAATATCAGTGAAATTATTTCTGACTTTCTAAAAATTCTTTTTTTTTTTCAGTTGTCAAACTGTGTTTTGTATTCACCTAATGAAATAGGGGAAAATTATGTCATTTTTCTTGTTAGACATAATGTCTGAGAAAATAGTCTGAGTCATTTCACCAGAGTCATCTATCAAATGAACCATATATATTAGTTTTAAGACCAATGAAGCAAATTAAAATATTAGTTTCAATTTGGTGTCTTTAGAAACACAGACAACTTTCAGCAAGATAAAAGCTTGAATTTTAATCCAAAATGTCATATTTAATAGATTTATTTTGTCACATTTGTTTTTCTCACCATATTGTAATTTCTTTTTGTGTTGGTAATAATTGTAAGTGCTGTTTTATAACGAGTAACTTCCCAGTTTATTAGCAGCCCTTTCTCCTGGTGTATTATTTGTTATTTTATTCCACAAAAAAATTACCTCTACTCGCGTTAAACATCGAGAAACTAATGACAAGGTTAAAAATGATTTCTTGGTAAAGTGACAAGGTGTGAAAATAATTAGCGTAAAAGCCATGCAAGCTGCAATCTACTACTCCACACAAACAAACTTAAGATAGTTGTCACCCACAAGAGTCAAAAGGGTCCACACAGACACATTTTTCCTCTTCTTTGTTAACAAGTCCTAAAATCAGAAAATATATTAAACGTTTGTACTTTGTATTCCATGAAGGAATGCTTACTACTTTCTGCTTGCACACGTAAGTCCAGAAAGATTTCATGCAATCTGTCAGAGCACAAGATGTGTCAGGGATGACTTTCAACTGTTTCCACACCAACATTTAGCTTAGTCTTTCAAAAACTGAACGAGTTTAGCCAATATAGGTTTGCTAAAATTAATTGCCTGCGGTGGACATTTTGAATTGTGCTGACTATGTAGTTAATTTAAATTCAATTCAGTTTATTTATATAGTGCCAAGTCACACAGAAGTCATCTCACGACACTGAACAGAAACATTCACATACATAAAAATAATAATAATACATTAGGAAAGTTCTTTATCTAAGGAAGCCTGCAGATTAGGTTGAGGCTTCATTTTGTTGCAGTCTACTTTTGAGCAAGCACAATGGCAACAGTGGAAAGGAAAAACATCCTTTTAACATGAAGAAACCTCCAGCAGAACCAGGCTCAGGATGAGTGGAAATCTGCTTCGACCGGTTGAGTTTGAGAGGACAGGAAGGAGAAACAAACACAGAATGGCCAGTACAGAATTACCAGTGCAGAATGGAAGTGAGCAGCCCCCTCTACAGAAGGAAAGACAAAAAAAAAAAAATAATAAAAAAGAAAAAGAAATAATTACAAATATAAACTATTCATTTGTATTCTTTTGGGGAAANAGAAATGAAGATGCTGAGGTTCTCCTTAGGAGTGACAAGGATGGATAAGATCAGGAATGAGATCATCAGAGGTACAGCACATGTTGAACAACTGGGAGATAAAGTTAGGGAGGCCAGACTGAGATGGTTTGGACATGTCCAGAGGAGGGACAGTGGGTATATTGGTAGAAGGATGTTAGAAATGCAGCTGCCAGGAAAAAGACAAAGAGGGAGGCCAAAGAGGAGATATATGGATGCAGTTAGAGAGGACATGAAGGTAGTTGGAGTGAGGACAGAGGATGCAGAGGACAGAGTGAGGTGGAGGAGGATGACTCGCTGTGGCGACCCCTGAAAAGGGAAAAGCCGAAAGAAGAAGAAGAAGATTTTGGTTTGCTTGTTTGTTTGTCAATGATTTCACTTGTACATGTAATTTCAGAAAGATTTTAGGGCTGCATTTTTTTCCTCCTTTTCCTGATCCAGTTTCATTTATAGGGGCACATGCCACTTGTAAAAATATGACCAAATATCAGTGAAATTATTTCTGACTTTCTAAAAAAAATTTTTTTTTTTTTTCAGTTGTCAAACTGTGTTTTGTATTCACCTAATGAAATAGGGGAAAATTATGTCATTTTTCTTGTTAGACATAATGTCTGAGAAAATAGTCTGAGTCATTTCACCAGAGTCATCTATCAAATGAACCATATATATTAGTTTTAAGACCAATGAAGCAAATTAAAATATTAGTTTCAATTTGGTGTCTTTAGAAACACAGACAACTTTCAGCAAGATAAAAGCTTGAATTTTAATCCAAAATGTCATATTTAATAGATTTATTTTGTCACATTTGTTTTTCTCACCATATTGTAATTTCTTTTTGTGTTGGTAATAATTGTAAGTGCTGTTTTATAACGAGTAACTTCCCAGTTTATTAGCAGCCCTTTCTCCTGGTGTATTATTTGTTATTTTATTCCACAAAAAAATTACCTCTACTCGCGTTAAACATCGAGAAACTAATGACAAGGTTAAAAATGATTTCTTGGTAAAGTGACAAGGTGTGAAAATAATTAGCGTAAAAGCCATGCAAGCTGCAATCTACTACTCCACACAAACAAACTTAAGATAGTTGTCACCCACAAGAGTCAAAAGGGTCCACACAGACACATTTTTCCTCTTCTTTGTTAACAAGTCCTAAAATCAGAAAATATATTAAACGTTTGTACTTTGTATTCCATGAAGGAATGCTTCCCACTTTCTGCTTGCACATGTAAGTCCAGAAAGATTTCATGCAATCTGTCAGAGCACAAGATGTGTCAGGGATGACTTTCAACTGTTTCCACACCAACATTTAGCTTAGTCTTTCAAAAACTGAACGAGTTTAGCCAATATAGGTTTGCCAAAATAAATTGCCTGCGGTGGGCATTTTGAAGTGTGTTTGATTGATTGATTGATTGATGTTTATTCATTCATTTTAAAAGAACAATACAAGACAGTTTCATCAGATACAAGAATACAAGTAGGATAAAATGAAGGGAGCAGAAAGAAGATGAAATCTTATTATATCTGCCCCTATTTCACAGTTTGTTCAACCAATGATAACCTTCAAGCAACATCACAGAATGAATAATTCTACTTATTTTTCTAACTGTAATACATAAACTAGATCACAAAATGAATAATTCTACTTAATTTTTCTAACTGTTATACACAAACTACATCACCCATATTTCTACTTAATTTTTCTAACTGTGATACACGAACTACATCACAAAATGAATAATTCTACTTAATTTTTCTAACTAATACACAATTTTTCTAACTAATACACAAACTACATCACACTTAAAAAATTTGACTGTTGACTATGTAGTTAACACTATGTAGTGTTGACTATGTAGTTAATTTAAATTCAATTCAGTTTATTTATATAGTGCCAAGTCACACAGAAGTCATCTCTCGACACTGAACAGAAACATTCACATACATAATAATAATAATAATAATAATACATCAGGAAAGTTATTTAACTAAGGAAGCCAGCAGATTAGGTTGAGGCTTCATTTTGTTGCAGTCTACTTTTGAGCAAGCACAACGGCAACAGTGGAAGGGAAAAACTCCCTTTTAACATGAAGAAACCTCCAGCAGAACCAGGCTCAGGATGAGTGGAAATCTGCTTCGACCGGTTGAGTTTGAGAGGACAGGAAGGAGAAACAAACACAGAATGGCCAGTACAGAATTACCAGTGCAGAATGGAAGTGAGCAGCCCCTTCTACAGGAGGAAAGACAAAAAAATAATAATAATAAATAATAATAATAATAATAATAATAATAATTACAAATATAAACTATTAATTTGTATTTTTTGGGGAAATTAAGTCAATTAGTCCTCCAGCAGTCTAAGTCTATAGCAGCATAACAAAGGGACAGCTCAGGATACCAAGCCAACCTTAACTTTAGGATTTATCAAAAAGAAAGTCTTAAGCCCCGTCTTAAAACTGGACAATGTCAGCCTCATGGACAGAAACTGGAAGTTGGTTCCACAAAGCCAACTTCCAGTTTCTGTCCATGAGGCTGACAGCCTGAGAACTGAAAGAGCTGTGTCCCATTCTGTTTTTTGGAAACTCTAGGAACCACAAGTAAACCTCCCAATCTGAGGGCAAAGTGCTCTGTTAGGAAAATATGGAACAATAAAATATGTAATATAAGATGGAGCTATTGTTGAGAGCTTTGTAGCTTAGAAGTAAGATTTTGAATTATATTCTGAATTTGACAGAATGGAATCAATGTATAATGTATCTACAACTAAATATTTAAGTTCTGAATTTGAATAAAAATACATTCAGTGGTTTACGAGATATTTTTCTAACAGTCAGTCAATAAAACACATATTTGAATCCACTCTGAGACAAATATATTTACTTTATTTACCACCTTTCATGACAACAGGGAATATTAACAGTAGCAGTGGAACATTTCTCTGCAGCAGTTTTCTATGAACTAAAATTTGTGATTTGGTCAAACCATGACAGTCGTGCATTTTTCTGTTTTGTTTTCATCACTTCATACTTATTGGAGTTTCATGATAAAGTCATATCACCTCCATCAGGGCACTGTTTGGAATAATAAACTGTGTCCGCCCTGAGGTTCTGAAATGCAGGATGCAGCTCTCCTAGACCTGGTTCTGAGAGCCGATGAGGGATCAGAGGACATTCACATTTCAAGACATCAGGTATTAGTTTGTTTATTATGTCTGTCTGACCACCGTTTGCTCCCTCTTTGTATGGAACAGCCTGTCTGTGAATGTTTCATTAACCGTCCTTCTGGCCTGACACGGTGTGACTCTTGAATTTGAGTTTTGATTCATTGCACTTGACCATGCCTACCAAAAAGTCTGAAAAATAAAAATGAGCCTTCATAGAAGCCATTTAAATTAATGATTGTATTGGTTTTCAAAAGCTTTGATTTACTTTTTTTTTTTAAATATACTTGATATAATCAAAGTTTCATAATTTATTTTAGAAATGCATAACACTTGCTGGCTTTGATGCCAGAAGTTTAAAATTGTATCTTGAGAACAAACATTTTAACTGTTTCCATAAAACTATGTAAACCATATTATGTGTGGTCTCGTGCAATATGGTGAGATCATGAGACATTTTCACTGACAAGTTAAATATTTGTTCCAAAATGACATATCTGAATATTGTTCCCAAATGTATCAAGAAAGACATCATGCAATTTGTTATGAGTTTACTCTCGTTTAGCAAAACTTGAAAATATATATATTTTTTAACAGTTTAGTTATACATTTTGTTTGCTTGAAATTATTCTGCATCATAAATACAGTACATACACTGTAAATGATTTTCGTTGTTTTTACAGTAAATTTACTGTTTTTACAGTAAATTTACTGTATTTGCAACAGTAGCTTACTGTAAATACAGTTTACAGTAAGTTACTGTAGATTTGATTGTTTTTACATCAATATTACTGTATTATCAACAGTAAAGTACTGTATAAACATTTACAGTACCTTACTGTTGATTTGCAATGCATTATGGGTATTTTTTGTGACTACTGTAAAAAATACAGTAATGAACCAACCGCCAAAAAAAAAACGGTGTTCCTCCATCTTGACACTAGAGGCCGACAGGAATATTTCGTGCTCTTGGTTATTTTTATTCTTTTTTCTGCTTAATTTATACTTTTTTTTTTTTTTTTACTATTCAACTTCTATTTGAATCATATGGGAGGCAGTTGCTTTTTGTGAAGGAGATGTTCCTGTGTTATACACCTATGATGAGATGAGACACTTCTTCTTTATCTGGTAAGTGGTAAATTTTAATATTTAAATGAAACTCCTTTTCTAGTAGGCTAGCGTAGGGCTAATGATAGCTTTAAAAAAACTAATATGATTTTGACAGGCAGCTACATCAGTTTAGTTGCTGTTTCTCCTGAGTTAAAATTTGTTAAGTCATTATGGTTTCGCGGAATAAATGTTATAATCTGCAAGCTATAGCAAGACACAGATTACAAACAAACTCCTTGTTAGCATTGCTAATGCTTAGCGGTTCCAATGGACACACAAGTCTAACATCCGGAATGTTCACACAGCAGGCAAATGCGACCCAAATCTGATTTTTTTCCCCTCCATGTGACCTATAGCTACGTTCCCATGCCTTTTCAGTATGTTACCGAATCGGATACATATCTGATATTTTTTTCAAAGTGACTGTTTTGTTTAAACCTTTCCTCAACAGTCTAATTGTTTTTTCCCCTAGTTTTTAAATTACTGATCAATCTTAATTAAATGCCCACTATTTGTATATTCTATATCCTCTTATTGTTCAGGTTTCCACCACCCAGGCAGATGCTGAGACACATATCTCCCTCCCCAACACACCAGGACTAATCCTGCTAGGTAAGATTGTTAGATTTTTAATCTACAAATCAGATGTTTAGTGCAATATTAAGCATAACCTACACATTTTTTGTAAACCGTAAAGTGTGATATTTAAATGTCTTTTTTAGGAGAATCACTTCTGACCACAAAGAAGTGGATGCTGGCCCTGGAGGGTAATGTAGTCATTGAGCCAGGTCCTCTTCAGGTGGACTTCACCCCGGCCATGGCTGTTCTTTTTGCATCTTTTTATGTTTTCAACATCGAGTACCAAGAGGATGCTGCCTCAACCTTAGAGTTCATTCAAAGGTCAGTAATGTTCATCAATTAAATAATAATGAATAATTATGCTTTGGAGTGCTACTGGACATTTAGCATCTTTACCAGCTGGTGAACTAAGTTGTTTACATTCTGGTTGTTCAATCCCATTGCATGAAGCATATATGTGGGAAAGTCTCAAAAGTCAAATATACAAGCGAACACATCTGTGCACTTGTGTGCTCACAAATCTTGCTGCCCACTCAAATGTTGATGTGCTTCATTGAATTTTGCTGCACATGCCCCCTTTATGCGATGGGATTCTCTTCATAAAAGATGACTGCTACTAACAGTTCACTTTCAAATGCTCAATTTGAAGACGTGCAAATGTATTTTAAATGGCATATAATTCACAATATTGCTGTCATTTTTGTGCAACGTCAAAGCTTTACAACAGATAAAATCCTACTCAATCATTATTTTAAGTTATTTCTACATTTATTTATATGCAAGTCATAAGTTGATTTATTATAGTTTCAGAAATTAACATTGCATTAATAAAAGTCAAATTTGCACATACAAAGACTTAAAGGCTTAACCTTTTTGAATTAATGCAAATTAAGCACCTGATAATAATTCTACATATTGTAATCTTGTTAGGTTAAGTGAGAAAATGTATTCATAGACAAGTAATCAATGATTCATTGATTGTGTCAAAGTTGTTTCATTCAAGTCCTTGGGCTCCAGGAAGAATAATCTCTGCCTTAGCAGAGAGTAATGGGGGACCCTAAATAAAAACTAAAAGTCAAAACCAATGTAACAGTTAACTTTTTTTGTTTAATTTTCATAGGTTTCTCGTCAGGATAAATCCTGAAAATTCAAAGTGTTCCTCCAAGTTCCAAGTAAGCAAGAAGACCGGAAAACTGGTTCAGAGGAAGTCTGTGGCCATGAATCCTCATGTTGCTGCCTTTGTCAAAGAATATGCAGACTATGATTGGCAAAATCATTAAGGTAAGTGTTTGGGTTTGTCATGTAAATAACAACTTTTTGTAATAATGTAGAAATTCTTGTAGGGGTTGTATTGTGCAAAATCAACATTTTTGATCTTTATATAATTGTCATTCCTTCATCAAAAACATCCCCAGAGTGTTGCTTTGACCCATTCATGCATGTTTGAGAAATTTGAATCTCCTGTGGTAGCCAAGTGTAGCGTTCTCGATGTGTCGTAACCCCAGATTCCATGAGCATAGGTGCAGCCTTTTAAGGCTATTGCTAGTGATTTTACCCCTTTGCACGCATGTGCAGCTGAAAACTGAAAACTTGTAGTCATTGCCCACCTGCTGTGTGGACCCCACCCCGGTCCATATAAATAGCGATGGGCCCAGGGTTTGACTCCCTGATAATAAGATTTTTCTTCAGCTATGGGAGTCAGTCAGGCCCGAATCTTAAAGAGCTGCACCCATACTCATAGAATCTGGGGTTACAGTACATAACTAACATTATATTTCATATAGGCTTCGCCCTTTAAGGCTATCGCTAGTGGGTTAATGGGCAAAGCAGGATGTAGTCTATTCCTCACTGTGTCCGTTCAGTACGACAGTTACACAACCATCTGCTTGTAATCCAAAAATGTTCAGGTCCCTTCTTCATTCATGCATAATTCCACACAGTTGAATCTGTGAGTGTGTGACATGCTGAGTAACAGAGGGACAACATCAAATTGTCCACAATAATGAATAAACAGGATGGAGATTTTTCTCAAAAACATCAAAATTATCACTCTTACCAGAAGTCTTCATTCAACCTTTATTTATACAGGCTAGCCTCATTGAGCCACGGGGACTAATTTACAAGAGGGACCTGTCTCACTCACACCCAGGGTCAATTTAGAGTTACCAATCAGCCTAACATGCATGTTTTTGGACTGTCTGAGAGCAGAGTGTGTCAGGTATAAACTGGAGACATCACGCAGTAAAAATGGATGAATGAGCATAGGGGTGTAAATTACCAGCTTTATCATGATACAGTATCGATTTGCTTGCATGCCGATACAATATTTCTTGATATCACAAAGTCTGTCACAATATGATTTTGTTTCTATTCGATTCACAAGTCTGTTATTGATATATTAGAATATCAAATGACCGTCTTATTTACATATAAACAAAACAATTAAAATATTATTTAACCATTTTATTTTTGTTATTACAGGCACCAGGCATTTAAATAAAATTAAAAATTAAAAAAACATTTTTCGTAGTTAATGAAAAAATAAAAATAAATTACCTGTTTAGTACCGTATAATCTCACATTTTTCATGTTTAAGTGCATTTTTTAATCAGTTAACTTAAAGTGCCCTGATGACTGGAAACCTGTCCAAATATTTTGGTCAATGTGAGTTTTTCCATATGTTTGTGCCTTTAACTTTTTATTCATATAAAAAATCATGCCTTTATTTTCCCAGGAGAATCACCAATACTGGTCTCACCAAGTCACTTCTCATCAACAGACTACATGGACAAACTCATCTTTCAACTCTACTTCTACTAAACAGTAGGACATTGTTCTAAAAGTAAAAAAATGCAGTTTTCTATGTTTTTTTATTGTTTATTCAGTAGTATATTGCAGAGTTGCATAGTTTTAAGATGTTATGTATTTATTGCTTTGTTAAATTGTTGATGTAGGTGTCACTTTTAATTGTAAAAAGACAAGAATCAACTTTTCAGATTTTTAAAAAATACTAAATAATGTTTTTATTTTGTCACTCCTTGTCATGAACTCTTTTAAAACTGATGTATTTTTATAAGTTGTTTTTGAGATATTACTTTTAAAAAGCTGAGTGCCATATGTTTTTTTTATTTATAATTCTAAGTTTTTATTTATGCTCAGCCATCTAAGCACTGCTTCCATATGGTGGACAAACAGGTTCAACAATCAAAACTGGTCACATGCAAAAGAGGACCATCAGCCTAATGACTAATTATTAGTGCTTTGATTGTCGGTTATTATTCACAGAAGGCTGAGTCATACTCACAATAACAGTATTGTAAGAGGGGGACAATTGGACACCGAAACCCTCCCTAGTTTACTGACAGGTGGTTTCTCTTCACAAAAATGGCTTCCTTACTCCTCTCTGAAGCCAATATTCCTCTCTATCAAGGATGAGAACATCTTCATACCTGAAGAGTGACCTCTGCCCTGTAGATGAGTGTAAACTGCAGAGTCCTGGCCTGGTTATACATCGGGGAAACAAAGCAACCACTTTTCAAAGGAATGGCCCAACACAGAAGAGCTACATCAGTGTTTTTCAACTCTCGTCCGCAAAGGCACACTGTCTGCATCTTTTCCCTGCATCAGCACACTTGATTTCAATTGATTACAGACTTTTGTTGAACTGCAAAATCTGAATTATTATTATTATTGATATTATTATTATTGACATTATTATTATTGATATGATGATGATGATGATGATGATGATGATGATGATGATGATGATGATGATGATGATGATGATGATGATGATGATGATGATGATGATGATGATGATGATGATGATGACGATGATGACGATGATGAAAAAAAAAAGTCTGTCCCAAAATAATTGTCCACATTTTACAATGCTGTTATTGTGAGTATGACTTAGCCCTTTGTGAATATTAGTCGATAATTAGGGCACTAACAATAGATCATTTGGCTGATGGTCCTCTTTTGCATGTGAACAGACACTTTTTTTGAACCTGTTTGTCCACCATGTGGAGGACGAGCTTATAAGGTTGAGCATACCTGCAATTCCTGAGACTGAAGATTTGTCTTGGAGGAGACACAAAACATTTCAATAAAGTAGAAATGGTTACTAAAAAATGTTTTTGTTTTTCTACATTGACAATTGAGATGCTCCAGGATACTCCCTCAATTGTTTATGTTGTGAATTAATGGGTTAATAGATTACTGAAATGCTTAAAATGGTTGTATTTGCTGTTAATTTTATATGCATGTTTTTGTGTTTTACTTCTAAAATTGTTTGTTAATTAAATGTTTGGTTGTGCAAGAAAATTCTCACTTGTTATTCTAATTTTTTAACATCTGCTTCATATTAACATTGCATTCACTAAGAAAAAACTTCTAAAAACAATTATACATGTATTGAAGTAAAATGTTGTTTTTATACCAAAAGATAGTACAGTGCAACGTTTACACATATTGAAAACAATATTACAGTACTGAAGTTATAGTTTTACAGCAGTTTCACTTTAAAAATGAAAAACAAAAAACAAAACGTTAATTACTGTAATTGGTTTTACAGTACTTTTATACTAAACAATGGTAAATACTGTAACTAGTTTACATTATTTTTACCGTAAAATTAAATACAGTAAGTACTGTATTTAGTTTTGCAGTAGTTTTACCGTAATATAAAATACAGTAACTACTGTATTTAATCTTACAGTAGTTTTACCGTAAAAGAAAATACAGTAATTACTGTATTTAGTTTTACAGTAGTTTTACCGTAAAATAAAATACAGTAACTACTGTATTTAATCTTACAGTAGTTTTACCGTAAAATAAAATACAGTAACTACTGTATTTATTTACAGTAGTTTTACTGTATATAAAATACAGTAAGTTACTGGATAAAAATTGCCAGTAAGTTACTGTAAATTTAACGATAAATCGTTTACAGTGTACTTGATGTTTGTTGCAAAGCAAAGTGTTAATAAAATGTGTGGAATTGACAAAATTGTGACAACGTTAATTGTTGTTCCGCCTCCTTTGTCCTCAGCGGAAATAATGGTGCTCTGTATTAAATGGGAGATAATGAAGCAAAACATGCAGATTTTTTTTATTTTTTATGATATGAATGGGGTAAAATATAATTATATTTAAAGACTCCTACTGAAGCAGTGTTACTGAAGTGAACTTTTAAATATGCCAAGAATATCTGGCTAGAAAAGTTTAAAAAACGAAGCTCAAGACTTTTGCAGATGTGCAGCATTTAGGATATTTTATTTGCTGAAAATAATGCTTTTATTTCTTAGGTCACATGAAAATAGCAATGAGTCGTCCTTTCCTTTAAAGCACGATAATTATATGCAAAAAACACATTAATTTAACTTATTTGTCTCCCCTCTGCCATGTTCCCACAATTCATCCTGAAAAAAGAAACAATAAACTAGCTCACATGGCCTTTTTCAACCGCATCATGAAGTTTAATGTATTAATTTAAATTGTATTTAATCAACTCTGATACCCCAGAACAATGCTGATCCAATCAGAGAATCACATATTCTCTGGCTTTGGTCCTTTAAAACTAATTAATTCAGTCAAACTGTATCATTGCACTGATGACATAATATACTTTATTTTAGTTTTACAGCTAAGCACAAATTAGTTTTTAAAAAGCTATTATCCCTATTTTTTATTGACAATCTCTAAATTACTCAACAGTATAACAGAGAACAAAAATAAGTGGTGCCTTGTGATTCAGAAGGGTTTGGAGAATGTCAAGTAATGAATTTTGAGCTGTAAAAAAAACTAACAAAACAAACACACACAAAAAAAAACAATTCACACAGAGATTTAACCCAAGAGAAGCTCTTATGTTTGATAGAAATGTATTTTCTAGAGTGTAACCCAGGATTTTGATCTGCTCAGAGACGGATTGTAATGGGATTATGACCTGGTTCTGACCAGTTTGAACAGGGCCACCAACTCTTTAAAAAAGTCACCCAGGGATTCAATATCCATCAAGGAATAGTTTTTTTTTTTTTTTTCATTTCCTTATTGACTCGCTACACCACGCAAAGAGGCTTTACCACTGTCATTTTTCCCGACACGTCACCTCATTAAGACTTCTCCATTTCTTTAAACAAGAAAATAAATGGTCATAGCTGCAATATCCCAAACGAGCTATTTTGATGGTTAAAATACCTTAAGATATACTGACGTCACAGCCAACAAAGTACTAATTCTTGATAATTTTGCAATTCAATTCAAAAATACTTTATTAATCCCATAGAGAAATTAAATGTTGTAACTCATCATCCTGGTTTCATTAAAGAGTTGTTCTAGATGCTGGTGGCTGTGGGCAGAAAGGATATCTTGTAGCGGTCTGTCCTACAACATACAAAGTATCTGAAGAAGCGACTGAAGACACTCTGTTGTTGTATGACAGTCTGATGAAGAGGGTGCTGAGGGTTGCCTATACTATTCATTTTACAAATAATCCGTCTTTGCACAGTCATCTCCAAAGGAGTCCCAGAACTGAGCCAGCCTTCTTTATAAGCTTGTTGAACTTTTTTAAGTCACTTGCTCTGGCGCTGCTACCCCAGCAGATGATGGCAGAAGAGATATCATTCTCTACAACAGACATATAGAAGATATGGAGCATCTTGCTGCTTCCTCAAGAAGTACAGTCTGCTCTGTCCCTTCTTGTAGACGCTTCACTGTTGCATTTCTATAGCCCAGTTTGTTGTCCAGGTGAACCCCAAGGTATTTATACTTCTCCACCACCTCCACTTCTTCTCCCATGATGGAAATAGGGTTGGACCTGTTCCTGTTTCTCCTGAAATCTACAGTCATCCCCATTGTTTTGTTCACATTCAAGAAGAGATGATTGTTTCCACAACATGCCACAAAGTGTTCCACCAGTTCCCTGTACTCACCTTTGTGTCCATCTCTGATACACCCGACCACTGCAGAGTCATCTGGATATTTCTGCAGATGACATGAGTCTGTTTTGTAATGGAAATCTGATGTGTACAGAGCGAAAAAGGATTGGTGAGAGTACAGTCCCCTGTGGTGCTCCTGAGCTACTGTCCACCTGGTTAGACACACAACTCTTCAGTCTCACAAACTTTGGTCTGTTTGTGACGTAGTCTTTAATCCATGTGATTGTTGAGGCTTCCACCTAATGCCTGGTACCCACTGCCCCGGTGTCGGGCGGCTGAAGCGGCCGGTTTACATTCAAAGTCTATGAGGAGACGCGTGGAGTCACGGCGAACCGGGTAGCGGCGCGATTCGAGTGATCGAAGCGGCGCGGCGGCAGCCTGCAGTTCCTTTTCCACGCACGCGCTTCCAAATCGACCTAGGCGTCGAACTGCCAACGCCAGAAAATTCGATCTCTGGTGGCTCGACGCGTCCCGCAAACAGTCGGGAGAGCCTCTGCTATCTGATTACACAACCACAACGGGACTTTTTTTGGACTTTTTAAACTCACCGGATCGAGCCTCCATGAATTGAAACCAAACTCCGGTAAGAAACGTGACATTTTTACAGTTGCTGCTGACAGGCTGCTGTTCTCTCCAGTGTAGATCACCCCAAACATAAAAAAAAAACGTTTTAATCTCATCAAAGACCGTCGGAGGTGCAGTTAACACAACAACTGAACCCGGAAAACGAGCTACACCCCCTCCCTCTGCCACCCCCTAGTGCGCGTCATCAGATGGTCTTCAGTGGCTCAATGGGACCGTGACAAGCGGCCAAAAGGGGACGGCAGGCGCGTTTCGAGTTGTGCAGTGGGGACCAGGCATGAGTCTTCTGGAGTTTCTGACAAAGCAACTCAGGCTGGATTGTGTTAAATGAACTGGAGAAATAAAAGAACATGAATTTCACAGTGTTGTCTGCCTTTTCTAGATGACAGTGGTTATTTTTTATTTGTATTTATATACTGTTTGACAGAACATCATTTTGAAATGACTAAACTATCCCATTGTTCTTGAGTGATGCTGTCCATAGTTGTGCATTCACTTCAAGATTTCATGAAGGACGTGCCTTGTCTGTAATGTTCTTCTGAGTTTTTGTTTTAATTTCTTTGTTTCTCAATTTTCTACTCTTTGTTCCTTGTTTTTCTCAGCTTTAGCTTCTCTGTTGTTGTTTTTTCGTGTTCAGATGTGTCCTTAAAGCCATTTGTGAGCATCTGAACAGACATTCCTATGTCTCTGGATTGTTCCTCTGTTTACCCAGCCAGTTGTCCCCGCTGGAGTTACTGGTTGGGTTTTCCAGTCTGTCACCTGTTTGTTTTTCTTTCAGTTACGTGTTTAGAATTTTTTTATCCTTCAGATCTTTAAGGTTTTTTTTTTCTCCACACATTCATGCAGTACATTTTGATTCCACTTGTACATTTAACATAATTCTATTATTGTATTTCTCTAGCTGCCAGCCTCTTGTGGATCAGGTAGTTTTCACTCTAAATGATGGGTTTTGTTTTTCCACATGGTACCATGTAAAATGGTTTTGAGTCATAAAATATTTTACATACAAATATAATAATAATAATAATAATAAACTTTATTTGTATAGCACCTTCCAACAATGCCTTGCATTGACCAAGGTGCTTAACAGGATAAAAAGATGAATAAACTGGAACAATAAATCAATGAAAATAGAATAAGAAACAACAGCAATAAAAGAAGGCAATGGAAATAAAAAATGCTACATACTAAAATAACACTAAAATAACACAAATAATAAAAGTTACACACTGAGAGTTTTTTTTGAACAAGAGGAAATAAAAAGGCAATGTAAATAAAAAATGTTACATATTAAAATACCAAAAGTAATAAAAGTTACACACTGGAAGCTTATTTGAACTAGTGGAAATAAAAAGGCAATGGAAATAAAAAATGCTACATACTAAAATACCAAAAGTAATAAAAGTTACACACTGAAAGCTTTTTTGAACAAGTGGGTCTTCAGTCTGGTTTTGAACAGAGTCAGATCAGAGGTGGCACGCAGCTCAAGGGGGAGACTGTTCCAGGCTTTTGGGCCGGCAACAGAAAATGACCGGTCTCCCCATTGTTTGTACCTTGAGCGAGGCACCTCCAGCAGGTGTTGACTGGCAGATCGTAAATCTCTGCCGGGCTGATGGGCTTTCAAAAGTTCTGAGATGTACAGAGGAGCAAGTCCATTCAGAGCTTTGAAAACAAACAGGAGCAGCTTGAACTGTATCCTGAACTGAACCGGGAGCCAGTGTAGAGAGGACAGGACAGGAGTGATGTGTTCATATTTTCGTGTGTTGGTCAAAAAGCGCGCGGCAGAGTTCTGTACAAGCTGTAAACGGGAGATGGAGGATTGATTAATACCAACATACAAAGCATTACAATAATCAAGTCTGGAGGTCACAAAGGCATGGATGGCCTTCTCCAGATCACCACGGCTGAGAAATGACTTGACTTTGGAGAGCAGTCGGAGCTGAAAGAAGCTGGTCTTGACAACAGAACTGATCTGTTTATCAAACTTTAAGTTGGAGTCAAGCTGCACTCCAAGATTTCTGACCACCGGGTTGAAGTGGGGGAGGGGAAAACCAACACTGGGACTGGGAAGGATGTTGCTGGTGTCATCAGGTGCACCAAATAAAATGCATTCAGTTTTATCTGTGTTTAGGTGGAGGAAGTTTTGAGAGAGCCAGTGCTTAATGTCATTTAAGCAGTTGACAAGAGTGTTTGAACTGAGTGAGGGGTTGGGAGTGACTGGCAGATAGATTTGTAAATCGTCTGCATACATGTGAAAAGACAGGTTATGACGTGCAATGATTGATCCTAATGGCAGCATGTAAAGAGAGAAGAGGACTGGCCCTAGAATAGATCCCTGTGGTACGCCAGAGGTCAGAGGGGTTGATGAAGAGGAGGACAGATCGCCTATCATGACAGAAAAAGTTCTCCCAGACAGGTAAGATTTGAACCACTCAAGCACAGCTCCCTGGAGGCCAACCTGCTGAGACAAGCGGTTGATTAGTACCTGATGGTCGACGGTGTCAAAAGCTGCTGAGAGGTCTAACATCACCAGCAGTGCAGGGTTTTTTGCATCCAGGGACAGAAGAATGTCATTCTGTACTTTGAGCAGTGCAGATTCAGTGCTGTGACGAGCTCGAAAACCTGACTGAAATTTTTCAAACAGGTTGTTGAGTTCTAGAAAAGATTGAAGTTGAATAAAAACAATCTTTTCTAGGACCTTTGATAGAAATGACAGATGTGAAACTGGTCTGAAATTAGAGAGAGCTGTAGGATCTAGGCCTGGTTTTTTGAGAAGAGGCCTGACCACAGCATGTTTGAAAGCAGATGGCACAAAACCTGAAGATAGACAGCTGTTAATAAATGACAAAACACAAGGACCAATTACATCAAAGGACTGTTTGAACATTTTAGAGGGAATGATGTCCAGAGAACAGTTAGTTGGTTTCATCTGCTGAACCACCTTGGTGAGGTGAGGCAGTGAAACCAGGTCGAACTGGTCAAAAACAGCTGTGGTTATTGCAGAGGCACATGACTGGATGGTGTTGGATGAACTGACAATGTTCTGCCTGATAGAGTCTATTTTGTTGACAAAATAGCTCTGAAAGTCATCGCAGGTAGACTGTGTGGCAGTTTTCAGAACATTGACAGATGGGTTGATGACAGACTGGAGTGTGTTGAAAAGCGTCCTCGGCCGGTTGGAGCTGTTGGAGATTAAATTGGAGAGGTACTGTGACTTGGCCTGTTTCACAGCATTATGATTCATTATGATATATTCAAGAGTAATCTTGTATAATCCAAACTAAATGTGGTAAGGGGCCAAGATGGTGTAGTGGCAGGGCTTCCGACTTAGGACCCAAAGGACCCATGTTCGAACCCCGGCCACCACACACCCTGCGGTGTCTATGAGTGCACACCTATTTCCCCAGCTCCCCAGGTGCTTTCTATGGCTGCTCACTGCACCACCTGGTGGTGGTTGGGTTAAATGCAGAGACAAATTTCGTCTTGTATGGGAAACATACACAGATGACAAAAATGGACATTTATTTATTTTGTTTATTTATACCTCTCTAAGCTATGACTATTTAGCTAACAACATTATTGAGGGAGATTCTAAAATATCTCAATGTGGGGATTATTATTATTTTTATTTTATTTTTTTCATTCACTGACACTGCTTGCAGCTCCTGAGTGCCAGGGCAAAGCAAATCATCTTCATCTGTTTCCACTTCTGTTGAAATGTATCCTTTTTATTTAAGGCGACATGGACTGATTAGACTCCGCTGGAACATTGCTCGTTTGGTACTTTTTCTGGTCCTACTGCAATCTATTTTTATGTCCAAGACTGTACTAACCTTTGTTTTCCTTGTGTGCCTTGTAGCTCTTTCCTCGCTCCATGGAAACTCCTTGTGACTTTGCCTCGTCAAGTCCCTTGTGTCTCCCTGTGTTCATCCTCTGGATCAACAATCTACAACTTACAAAGATAAACGTACCATCTATACACCTCACCACCCAGCCTTGAAGTTCGTCCTGCCACTCACAATCTCTTGATCTGCAATGCCATCCTGGAATTCCCTGGTCCCTTCTCTCCTACATGAAAACAATATTGATTAATAATAATGCTTATTAATCCTTCTAACATAACTAAACACCATATTTCCTCTCCTAAAGCTCCCTCCTGTGTTCCAGTTGTTGCACTTTGTAAAATAAATTCTTATCATTTTAGACTGCTTGGTCTCTTGTGTCTCTGCTTTCACCAGTGTCATGCTATTGTCAATACAAACATGATACATCTTCCATGGTGGTTCTCAATGTCCTTGTATGAGTGGCAGAGACACCCAGTGTTGGCACTTGAATTTTGAATGTGTTCATGTTTGCCTAAATAAAATAACATTAGCTTTTAAAGAGTACTTCAGCTGATAAAATCCTAAACATGGTGGTTGCTGCCCAGGAGTGTACACAATTAGTTGTGTAGGGTACGATGTGGACAAGAAAATAACATATATAGTAAAGAATGCATTTTTACAGGCTGAACAACAGTTTTTCAAAAACTGGCCATTCAGTATTTGGTAACATGGCTCGCTGGTTGCAAACACAGAATCTAGTTCAAGTTGTGTTTATCTGTCATAGCAAGTGTATAGTACTGTATAGTGTGACTAAAATGTCAATTTACTTATTTTATCACCATTTTTTTGTAAAGTTAGGGCTTACATCTAGTCTTCAGCAGCTTCAGCTCAGTGAGATTCTGCTTTCAAGGCATTAAACAGTCAAAAGTAATGACTTTCCAATGCTTTGCTCTTCACAAGATTTGGCATCCCCGAATATTGAATGTTTTTTCAGTAAATGTTAGCAGTATATAAGTAGTATTAGTATTTGATATTAAAGGGGGCTAATCTTATAGTTGTAACATGATGGGCAGAAAATGACAGGTTCATTTTTTTGTTAAATATATACTTTGCATGGAATATATAATATTTGTTCTACTTTTGCTGCACCTTCTCAGCAGTTGTTACCTGCTACGTCTGCAGAACAGCTCTGATTATGTCTACACATCTCCAAGTCAAGCCTGCAGTATCCAAACTTACATCAATTTCTAAATCATTTAATTTAGGTAAGGTATGTAAAGAAACGGCAGCATTGGAGGGTTTTTAAAGGCAGATCTGCTGATGGATTACACCCAACAAAGAAGTTCCTCACAGAAAAGCCTGCACACTCAAAATGAATCCTGGCAGCCCATAAACCCTGCTTGAGCTGCATTTTACATAAGTGTCAGTAAATATTTTGTAAACTCCAGCAAACAGACAGGAAAACAACTCCAAGAGGGAAAATAACTCAAACTTATCCCTGAAATGACCTTACACCAACAGTTCAGCTGTCACTCACTGTTCTGCAATGCCAGCTTCTTGGTGTAAGCATACACACACAATGACAAAATTCCCATTCAGGAGTGGTGCCAAAAGACAAGGAAGAAAGCAAAAACAAGGAATCTTGTTTTGATGTGATTCCATGAGAAGTCTTGCTTTTATCTGTCTGTGATTTTTTACAATGATATACCACCCCCACCTACTGGACCCTGTATTAATGAGAATTGCTAATACGTAATGTGTCCCGGTCGTACCATTATGAGTATGACACACATGAGTCTATGGCAAGACATGCAACTGCTATTGTTCCGAGTTCAGTGAAAGTTTCCTGTGAGCAGGGTAATGCTCAACCATCCAGTTTGTGGAGTCACAAGACAGAACAAGCTGAAACAGACCCAAGGTTGACACTTTAGAACAGTGGACCCCATTTGAGCCACTAATCCTTGTTTTACTTGTTTATCTGATCCAACATGCCCAATTCAATGATTAAATTACCTCCTCAGCATGTCATCAAGTTCTACCAAAGCCTATTAAATGACCCAGTTGTTCAAATGATGTACTGAAGCAAATAAACTTCTAAAATTTGGAGACTAGTGATTCGTGAGGACCAGGATTGGACACTGCTTCTGTTGACCAATGAGTTAATTTAATAGTTTCCCCATGAAGCGTCAAAATAAAAAAATGAAATCTGTTTTCACTTGTTTTTTTTTTCAGCTTAAATCATGAGAATCTAAAGTTTCACTTGAAGGGTACAATGTTTTGATTTATGTTTTCTCCTATTGATAAAACCACACAGATTTGCATAGTATTATTTGGCTCATTGACTTGAGCTATGGTAAAAACAGTGGGATTGTGATGGTGGGTTTGTACAGCTGCCTGTACAGATGGCCTATAAGTAAATTATGTTGCACAATCAAGTCATAAATTTTCATCTGGGATCTTATTAATCTTTATAAATTCATTATTATTTAGTATACAAATGTCACACCTTACAATTTCCTTTTTTCCATATTTAAAATGTCATCTGTGACATTCATCTAAAGTTGCAGTCTATCAGGAGAGCATGCTGATTGCCTCCAGTGAGGAAACAGCACCTGCTAAAAGAACAGATTTTTATTTCAATTTTGCAACACACAACGTCAAAGCAGCCTCCTTTTTAAGGGTATTAATAATGGAGGTAATGTTAATATTGAAAGAGAATTAAATAGGCCCCAAGGATCTGCTTTTGATTGCATGTAATGAATTCTGCAGTATCAGCCCATTGTTCTTCGTAATGAAAAGAGAGTGACTGTGGATGGGCAAAGGCACAGATTAGATTAGTAGATCACACAGAATTGAACTCAATTTTGAAAGGCATAATGAGAAGTCAGTTTTCTATGCAGCATGATGTGAGCAACTTTCAATTACTGCATGTGGCTTGAAACAACAAAAAAATGAAGAAGAACAAAAAAAATATGACAGGAAAATAAAATAAATGCCCATCTGGAGATTGAAATGTTTTTGTGAGTGCTGTTGATTCAATAATTACTATAGTTGCTGTCTAATGATGTAATTACCTACTTTTTGATTTGGAAGTCATCTGTTAAGACTTATTTCTGGTTAAATACCCTATTGTCACAGTTTGTCAGAATTAAATTGCTGCTAACAAGTTCCACCCATCCATCCATTTAATTCTACTTATCCAAAGTTGGGTCGCGTGTTATCCCAAGTCATCCGTTTCCCCACCAACACTTTCAAGTTCCTCCTGGGGCAAGATATCCTCAGGACCGAGAAGATGCTTCCAATAAGTTCTGGATCTGTTCCGGGGTCTTCCCCAGTGAGGAGTGCCTGAAAAATCTTCAACTCGCAGGTGTCCAGGAAGCATCATCAGATGCCCAAACCATCACAGCTGAGGCTTTTCATTGAGGATTAGCAGCTTTACTCCAAACTCACCATATTTTTAAGGCTTACCGGAGCCACTCTAGCTCATTTCACTTGCTTGGATTTGGAATCTCTTTTTGTCGGTACTGCAGTTTCCACAAAGGCTTTTAAAACATGCAAGTTAGGTTGACCGGATATTCTAAATTGACCTCGGATGTCAGTGTTTGTGAATATACTTGTGAATTTCTGTGGCGGCCCTGCAATAGACTGGCAACCTGACCAGGATGTTCACCACTGATAGGATTGGCATCAGTCACCCTGCAGTCCTGAACAGGACTCGGTAGTTATAGAAAATGGGTGCTCAGAGGAATTTTCACAAGATCAAATTAATGGAAATTTCAATCAGTTTTTTATTTATTTATAGTTCTGATATGTTTTTATTGCAAAAAAAAGCTGTACCAATTCCTAAATCACACACCACCACACACAATTAGGGCACTCTGGTAAATTATTATTATTATTTTTACCTCAAAGAGTTTATATTGTAAAATAAGGAATTAATACAAATTGGCTGTTAAGAACACCACAGTATCATTTTCAACACATATGCATGTACTGTATATGCAGTAAAAACATACAAAATGAGAATGTAGCTTGATATTCTCTGTTAATGTTCTCAGGTGGATTTGGCTGAGTGATTAGAGCAGTACCGGTAGTATTCCAATGCAAGAGTTGGGGTTGGAATCCACCAGTCATATGATGAAGTGTCCCTGGTCAAGGCATTGAACACCTTATTGCCTCCGATGTGTGTCCCATCAGTGTACGAAGTGATCTAAAGCTCTGACTCGTCTCTTTAGAATGATTTGTTCTATTAACTTAGTAAAGCTCTAGTAGAGTGCTGTATGAATGGGTAAATGAGGGCACAGATTGTAGTGTAAAGTGCTTTTGAGTGTCTTCATAAGATAAAAAGGTGCTATATACAGTAAGTACAGTCCATTTACCATTAATGTCACCATGATGGCTCATGTCACCATGTAAGAAACTGGACAGAAGATTTGCTTTAGCCCAAAGTCAAGCTCGAATCGCTAACCAAAGCTCAACAAAATCTAAAATGAGAGATACGATACTGTAATATAGCTCTTTGAAGGGAGTCAAATCTTTTTGATTCAAAAAGTCACTTTATTTTGAACGGTCATGACTTTATTACGTTCCAGATGACTTGTCGAACATGCAACCTTCCCATCTGTTTCCTGACTGCTCATGTTCCCCACTGCACTCCTCCCATTTGTCCATTTTCCTTTGTTTATGTAGTAAAATGTAAACAAAAAAAATGAAAACATGTGAAAATCCTAAGGAGGAAAATACTGTATTATAAAAAATATACTGCTCCATTATGTGAAACTTTCAAAAGAGTTGGACCATTGGTGAACATCACATCTCTATCTAAAATATCCAGGATCAAACCTAAAAGATAACATTAGTTCAAGTCAACTCATTATTCTGGCTCTACTTTTAATTTTATAGTGTATCAACTTCCATCCATCCATCCATCCATTTTCGTCCGCTTATCCGGGGTCGGGTCGCGGGGGTAGCAGCCTAAGTAGGGAGGCCCAGACTTCCCCCAACTTCCCTCAACTGTATCAACTTCGTATTGTTTTATTGAAACCTATGTAAATGTTATTTTCTTGAATTTTATGCAGCTATCAAAACAAACGCTAAACCAAGCAAATTATATGCTATTGCTGCTTTGAAAGAAAACCCAAGATATTACTTCTTTTTTTTTCTTTCTTAGGGATTCCTTTCATATTGTGCAAATGCTTGTGACGCATAGAATAAATACTGAGTTTAATGTTAACATTTACTTTTGTTTAGTTTTTCTGCAGTCTACAGTCTGTAAGGCAGGACACTGGTCAATGAAGTGGTTGAAAGACCAATCTCTGTCTGTGGTTTGGACTCCATTTGTCTCCCAAACCACAGTTTTCTTTAACATAAGCACTGTGTAAAATGAGAATTCACCTCAGACAAGGCCACCAGGCTAAGTACATCATTTATATGATGTAATTTATCCCTATCACATTCTATTCATAGCTGACTAAATCACATATCTTGCCTGCTGGAAAAGAAAAAGGTCAAGGAGTCATTCTGAGGGTGACTTTAAAAGATCACTGTGGTAACTCTGTGTGATATGTATTTAATTGAAGTTTTCCATTAACACTAAGACCCTGCGTTCATCCATCACAAATGATCAGAAATACAACATCAAGTGGCCTTTAAATACCAATGTATCTGTATATTTTTATGAAAAGTGAGTATATTTTCATGATTGATATTGTATTCAAATACAATAAAACCTACAGTATGCTTACAATGGTTTTAATAATTATGAAAGTAGTGTTTCTTCTTTTTCTTTCAGTATTTCCCTCCTCAGGGGTGGCCACAGTGAGTCATCCTCCTCCGTCTCACTCTGTCCTCTCTGCTTGCTGTCCTTACTCCAACTACCTCCATGTCCTCTCTAACTGCATCCACATATCTCCTCTTTGTCTTTTTTCCTGGCAGCTGCATTTCTAACATCCTTCTACCAGTGCACTGTCCCTCCTTTGGACTTGTCCAAACCATCGCAGTCTGGCCTCTCTAACTTTATCCCCCAGTTGTTCAACCTGTGCTGTACCTCTGATGGTCTCATTCCTAATCTTATCCAAAACGCTGCCAAAACTTTTTTTTACATAAATGCCACTGAGCAGTTGTTGGGTCCAAATGATTAATTGCTAATGTGTCCAAGCCAGACACCGCAGGACCACATTAAAGAGAATAAGAAGGCTTGGCACTGTTGAATGGTATTGACAGTATGTCCTTACTGCTTACAGTTCTGGGTGAAATCATTATTTTATATAAAAATAAAAGAATAAAAAATAAATGCCAAGTCTATCTAAGTAGAACTGTTTTCCTCCTGTCTATTGTCACACTTCAAAGGTTGCGAACGAGATAATCTCAGGAAATAGATTGTTTCCTACTTTCTCAGAGCATTTTTTATCTTGCCAAAAAAAGAATAAAGCTAAAGGTACTTTGTGTTGATCCAAATTTGACCTGTTAAATCTGATTAAGGTGGCTGTAGTCAGCTAAATAAAGAGTTTGTTTTCAGATATAATGGATATGAAGCATTTCTAAGCCTGTTGTATCGACTCGTCTAGATGGGCATAAACTGTTTTAAATGAGAGCAGAGTTTATTTGATTTTACCCACATCTGTGACCAAATGAACAATTAACAGGTTTAAGGAACAAATTAGTGTCTTTGTTTCCTCCCAGGGGATTACCGGTACTCTGGATGATTTTATTTCCTTTTTCAATTTGTCAACTATATGGGTGTTTGGGTTGTACTTGTGAGCTTTTTGCACAATCTGCCAGGTCTTGAAGACAGGCCAGCTAACAAGTTGAGTTAAATGCATTCCATTATTTCTCTTTTGTCACCCAAGTTTTTGGAGCAATTATTTTATTGTATTATAAATTATTGAGTGTTATGTAACATTAAATATTATATTTTTAAATTATGCTTGCAAATTGTTTCTTTGAACGGTAAGTAACGTAATTTGCTAAATTTGTTTTACTTCTTTCAGCTGCTCCTCCCTTCGGGGGTCACCACAGCAACCTAAGTCACACGAAGACTTGGCAATTGTTCTGACGCTGGATGCCCAGAGCTTAATTTGTAAAGAGATTCGATGCCGGAACACAAATGGCAGGCAGGAGAGGGTCTGGGGGTCCTCCTCCAGAAAATGTTGAATGAAGTTGATGTGATTTCCTGCATTTTGGTGTATTTTAACGAGTTGTTAAACATCTACATTTTGTAAATACTCTGCTTCTGTCACGCATTCTCCCTCCCCCTTACTTGACAGAACTGTCAAGTAAATTGAGCTTGGAACTGAGCCAGACACTGTCCCTGCTCGGTGTTGTCTGACTCTACATGTGAAACCTTCAGGCACCTAGCTGCCTGTGGGCTCCTGCCCATGTATGACTGCCTGGTTAGCTCAACACTCACCCCAAACACTCTTTTAGGGGCGGGGATTGCTACTTGAATAAACAATTCGTGTTTTTGTGTTTAAAATTAGTGTTTATGTTATTATTTTCAGTTTACATATCCAGTATAAGTTTTGTCTATTCAAGGAAGTCATATTTGTTCATAACTTTGTTATTAGCAATCATGAGAGTTACTGGATCCAAGCAAACAGTTACTGGAATGCACCCCATCAAAATAAGAGTTCCCGGATCCTGTTCCGGCAGGATCCAGCTCAAATTATTCACTGCAGATGCCCTTCCTGAAGCAACCACAGACCACCGAACTACCACAGCATTCTGTGTGGAGCAGAAAGCTGCGTCCAGGGTGCCCAGGAGAGCAGATGGTGGGGGTTAAAGGCCTTGCTCAAGGACCCAGAGCGGGACAAATGAGGGTAGATACAGGTGTGGGTGTTTCACCTTTTCTACCCACATTTTGATGTTGTCAGTCAAAGAAGTTGAACCGGCAACTTCAGGCCCATCTTCTTTAACCTCTGTGCCACCACTCCCCCAATGTCATTTGCTCAAAATAAAATTAAGTATTTTGACAATAAATGGTCATTTTTACAATCAGGGATGAGACGTAGTTATTTGCATAATCATTAATAGATTTGTCTCTCGCCCACACACCATGGTTTCATTGTATGACTCAAGGCAATGCAGAAGTAACCTTTACTGTCAAACCAATCCTGAGCCGTCACTGCAGCCGTGGGCAG
>JBBPBX010008762.1:0-29273 GCA_038048925.1 Garcialebias charrua
AATGCTGATAGAGAATCAAGGGGACTATAGTTTTTTTCAGAGATTACTTTGTCTAACATCAGTCTGTCAGTAGATAGTGACAGAGTGAAGAAATATGTTAAAAATGTATTGTTAGAAAAGTTACAGACTGCACTACAAAGTTACATAGTGCAGCTTTAACATCACCACACTGCTAACATTACCGCACTGCTAACATCACCACACTGCTAACAGGACCACACTGTTAACAGGAACACACTGTTAACAGGAACACACTGCTAACAGGACCACACTGCTAACATCACCATACTACTGACAGGAACACACTGCTAACATCACCACACTGCTAACATCACCACACTGCTAACATCACCACACTGCTAGCATCACCACACTGCTAACATCACCACACTGCTAACATCACCACACTGCTAACATCACCACACTGCTAACATCACCACACTGCTAACATCACCACACTGCTAGCATCACCACACTGCTAACATCACCACACTGCTAGCATCACCACACTGCTAACAGGAACACACTGTTAACAGGAACACACTGTTAACAGGAACACACTGCTAACAGGAACACACTGCTAACATCACCACACTGTTAACAGGAACACACTGTTAACAGGAACACACTGCTAACAGGAACACACTGTTAACAGGAACACACTGCTAACAGGAACACACTGTTAACAGGAACACACTGCTAACAGGAACACACTGTTAACAGGAACACACTGCTAACAGGAACACACTGTTAACATCACCACACTGCTAACATTACCACACTGCTAACATCACCACACTGCTAACAGGAACACACTGTTAACAGGAACACACTGCTAACAGGAACACACTGCTAACAGGAACACACTGCTAACATCACCACACTGTTAACAGGAACACACTGTTAACAGGACCACACTGCTAACAGGACCACACTGCTAACATCACCACACTGCTAACATCACCACACTACTGACAGGAACACACTGCTAACATCACCACACTGCTAACATCACCATACTACTAACACCACCATACTACTGACAGGAACACACTGCTAACATCACCACACTGCTAACATCACCACACTACTGACAGGAACACACTGCTAACATCACCACACTGCTAACAGGACCACACTGTTAACAGGAACACACTGTTAACAGGAACACACTGCTAACAGGACCACACTGCTAACATCACCATACTACTGACAGGAACACACTGCTAACATCACCACACTGCTAACATCACCACACTGCTAACATCACCACACTGCTAGCATCACCACACTGCTAACATCACCACACTGCTAACATCACCACACTGCTAACATCACCACACTGCTAACATCACCACACTGCTAGCATCACCACACTGCTAACATCACCACACTGCTAGCATCACCACACTGCTAACATCACCACACTGCTAGCATCACCACACTGCTAACAGGAACACACTGTTAACAGGAACACACTGTTAACAGGAACACACTGCTAACAGGAACACACTGCTAACATCACCACACTGTTAACAGGAACACACTGTTAACAGGAACACACTGCTAACAGGAACACACTGTTAACAGGAACACACTGCTAACAGGAACACACTGTTAACAGGAACACACTGCTAACAGGAACACACTGTTAACAGGAACACACTGCTAACAGGAACACACTGTTAACATCACCACACTGCTAACATTACCACACTGCTAACATCACCACACTGCTAGCATCACCACACTGCTAACAGGAACACACTGTTAACAGGAACACACTGTTAACAGGAACACACTGCTAACAGGAACACACTGCTAACAGGAACACACTGCTAACATCACCACACTGTTAACAGGAACACACTGTTAACAGGACCACACTGCTAACAGGACCACACTGCTAACATCACCACACTGCTAACATCACCACACTACTGACAGGAACACACTGCTAACATCACCACACTGCTAACATCACCATACTACTAACACCACCATACTACTGACAGGAACACACTGCTAACATCACCACACTGCTAACATCACCACACTACTGACAGGAACACACTGCTAACATCACCACACTGCTAACATCACCATACTACTAACAGGAACACACTGCTAACAGGACCACACTGCTAACATCACCACACTGCTAACATCACCACACTACTGACAGGAACACACTGCTAACATCACCACAATGCTAACATCACCATACTACTGACAGGAACACACTGCTAACAGGAACACACTGATACCATAACAGGAACACACTGCTAACATCACCACACTGCTAACAGGAACACACTATTAACAGGAACACACTGCTAACAGGACCACACTGCTAACATCACCATACTACTGACAGGAACACACTGTTAACATCACCACACTGCTAACATCACCACACTGCTAACATCACCATACTACTGACAGGAACACACTGCTAACAGGAACACACTGTTAACAGGAACACATTGCTAACATCACCACACTGCTAACATCACCACACTGCTAACATCACCATACTACTGACAGGAACACACTGCTAACAGGAACACACTGTTACCGTAACAGGAACACACTGTTACCGTAACATCACCACACTGCTAACATCACCACACTGCTGACATCACCATACTACTGACAGGAACACACTGCTAACATCACCACACTGCTAACATCATCATACTACTGACAGGAACACACTGTTACTATCACCACACTGCTAACATCATCACACTGCTAACATCACCACACTGCTAACATCACCACACTGCTAACATCACCACACTGCTAACATCACCACACTACTGACAGGAACACACTGCTAACAGGAACACACTGCTAACATCACCACACTGCTAACATCACCACACTGCTAACATCACCATACTACTGACAGGAACACACTGCTAACATCACCACACTGCTAACAGGAACACACTGTTACTAACAGGAACACACTGCTAACATCACCACACTGCTAACATCACCACACTGCTAACATCACCACACTACTGACAGGAACACACTGCTAACAGGAACACACTGCTAACAGGACCACACTGCTAACATCACCACACTGCTAACAGGAACACACTGCTAACAGGAACACACTGCTAACAGGAACACACTGCTAACAGGAACACATTGCTAACAGGAACACACTGCTAACAGGAACACACTGCTAACAGGACCACACTGCTAACAGGACCACACTGCTAACATCACCACACTCACACTGCTAACAGGAACACACTGCTAACAGGAACACACTGCTAACAGGAACACACTGCTAACAGAACACACTGCTAACAGGAACACACTGCTAACAGGAACACACTGCTAACAGGAACACACTGCTAACAGGAACACACTGCTAACAGGAACACACTGCTAACAGGAACACACTGCTAACAGGAACACACTGCTAACAGGAACACACTGCTAACAGGAACACACTGCTAACAGGAACACACTGCTAACAGGAACACACTGCTAACAGGAACACACTGCTAACAGCAACACACTGCTAACAGAAACACACTGCTAACAGGAACACACTGCTAACAGGAACACACTGCTAACAGGACCACACTGCTAACACCACCACACTACTGACAGGAACACACTGCTAACACCACCACACTACTGACAGGGACACACTGCTAACAGGAACACACTGCTAACAGGAACACACTGCTAACACCACCACACTACTGACAGGAACACACTGCTAACACCACCACACTGCTAACAGGAACATACTCATCACACTGCTAACAGGACCACACTGCTAACAGGACCACACTGCTAACAGGAACACACTGCTAACACCACCACACTGCTAACACCACCACACTGCTAACGCCACCACACTGCTAACACCACCACACTGCTAACACCACCACACTGCTAACGCCACCACACTGCTAACACCACCACACTGCTAACACCACCACACTGCTAACGCCACCACACTGCTAACACCACCACACTGCTAACGCCACCACACTGCTAACACCACCACACTGCTAACACCACCACACTGCTAACACCACCACACTGCTAACAGGAACAGTTTTTTTATGATGCTATTTTTATTTTACTTGCTTTTTATTGTTGTAAATTGTCTGTACTTTATGTTGTTTGTCTAAAACAGGTCTTTCTTGAAAATGAGCCCTTGTGACTAGATGAGACTACCTGTATAAATAAAGGTTAAATATAAAATAGAAACTTTCTTGGTCCACTCTTAGGGGTTATTTCCCTCACAAGTTATGGTGCTCTTACACCACTCAGCTCGGTCGTGTTCTCTTGGCTTTCACAAGGGTTTGGTCAGGACCTGTCTGTCATCGCTGTGCAAATGTTTGTTTTGGCACCGCCATCGTAGCTCTAATGCAAACTCCTGCTTTATTTGTGGTCAGACACCACACTATGAACAACATCAGTTAGGCCCAGTAGTTCATATTAAAGATGCTCTTTCTCAGTGGCAGAGGCCTTAGATTAACCCCTGATGTCTTGGCAAACCATCACTCTGCTGAAGTACTAGCTTTGAGCAAAAACATCAAACCTCTTCCATCTTGGGTTTTACGGCTCTTTAGCTGACCCTGACTTCTGACCCCCTTGTGGGGATGGATGTGATGGAATGTGAAAAAGTCAGTTTCCCACAGTTTTTATTGTTTGGTGGGGTGATTGAAACAGTTACGGCTTGTGAAAGTTGGAGCAAGTGTGTAACAGACTCCTGCTTGATACTCATTCTGTGGACAGACCTGGTGTACAGTTCAGGGAGGGGGAAGGATGCTCGGTTGGTTTTGGTCCAAACTCAAGAACTGAAGCAGCTCCTGGTTGAACTGGTGCAACCTCTATAAATGGTCCTGACATTTAATCATGTCAGTGGATTTGTTGTGTTTGTCTATTAGCAAATTATTTCATTAACCGCTGAACGAACTTTAATGAAATATGCTGACAAAAGGTCTGGATTCAAGAACTAACCCAACTTCTGAACTAACCCAACTTCTAAAAATCCAAAATGGCTCTAACTCAGTTTTAAAGACCTTGAGCTCAAAGTAGGCTCAGTAGTAGCTGAGAGTCTTCCTCAACACATGTTTTGAGGGCTCGTGAATATTGTCTTTGTTTTAAACTTGGTCATGCGAGGCAGCGGGCGATGAGCATTTCTTTTAGAAATGCTACTACAGTACTTTGTAGTAGGCGATGTAATGCTAATTAGCAAATATATGTACTTAAACTATAATTACTTTTGTTTATGTAACAAAACACTTTGGAACAATGGAGATGAAGAATGATTAATCCAGATTTCCATCACCTTCCTGTGTGCTTTGTATTTGGAAGCATTTTGGCTCATTTGGCGCAAAGGAACTGGTCAAAATGACAACAGAGATTTGGTTTGGAGGTGAGCTGTCTGTTAGGAAGATTTGTTCTCTGACTGCAGCGTTCTGTTCCCACAGCATGATGCTGCCACCACCGTGCATTGTTGTTCAAATTGTGTTCTTGAGCTTTCTTTGTTGTTTTGACATTTGATTTTTTTGTTTTTAATGAATATGTTTGTCCCCTTGCTCTCATGCAAACATAATGTTTGATAAATTTTAAGAACTGGAGCAATTACTTCATGTTGAACCTTTTTGCGTAAGTTTTGTGAATAATGGACTTGTTTTACTCTAAATATAGAAATAATCTAATGTACCATTTAAAAGCTTTCATTTGAAGCTTCATTTTTTTTAAGGAGATTATTTTTTTCTCAGTAGCAGGGTGGATGCTTGCTGGTACATACCGGTACTTTTGTTTTAACTAAACCTGGGAAGGTTTACAGTACTCTAATTTATGTTCTGACATTTTAAATTAGTTTTTTTTTTAAATGATGTATAAAAAGAACGTTACGAATAGGGCTGGTCGATATGGAAAAAATCATATCACGATATGGACTTTTTTATATCACGATAACGATATATATCACAATATATACAACACAATGTGTGTGTGTGTGTGTGTGTACAGGAAAAATTTGGACCAAAGTTTTTTTATTTTATTATTTTACTACAGATAGTTACAATTATAAGAATGTGAACAAAAAGAACAAGGAAATTTGGACCAAAGTAGAAACTAGATCTACCTTAATTCAAGGAGTACGATTATTGAATGACTTAAAGGTACTATCTGCGATTTCTGCAAAGCCCTGAAACTTAGAAAAATTTTGAACAGAGACCGTTCTCCCTCCTCCCCCTTGCACTCTGGGTGACCTGAAACTCCGCCTCCTTAGCTCCTCCTCCACAGCTTGGCTGTCTCGTGAACGCGCATGCATCTAAACACAGTTGTAATGGCGTCGGCGCAGTCAAAACACCGGTAAGGATAGACTACTCTCAAATCTTTGCGTATTTGTAATAAAGTATCGTAAATTATGTATAACCCTTTCAATAAGTTATGTGTAGCTCTTACTTTGTGTTACATTTTATCTGTGTTATGCAGTTTTGAAACATTGTCGATGATGGGCTTCCGATGAGGATTTTACACCCAGAGGTGTACTACGTCCGAAGAAGAGGAACCCAGGAACACAGGATGTTCTCATAGTCACCATGTTTTCATGCAAACATTAAAATGATGATTGGATGAACAGTACTGTTGCTTTGTCTTATTCTTCATGAACATGCAGTGAAATAATTTTCTATTTGAAAGAACACAGCGACAAAATCTTTTTTATTTATTTATTTTGACAATAAATACACAAAAAACCTAAATAAATATGTGACAAGGATCATCAAACCGTTACATAACGCAGACTTAAATAACCATAAATAAAGCACTGAGCATCCACCCTGATGTTAAATACTCTGTTGTGTACTTAGTTTGATTTAAATAACTTTTTAATAAAACTGGACAGAAATTAAACAAAACTTAATTAACTCCAAATTCTTCCAAACCTGCAGCCTTCAGGGCAACAGAACAGCAAGCAGGGCCCAGGTGACTGATCTGGTCTTCACTTAGTGGGTCAGGTCAGTAAATATGTGCAGCTTCTCCAGATTGTCAGCTTGTCCAAACATCTAAAGTCCATAGAGAACCACCTGATCTCCACTCTTTCATTTGTGTATATATATAATATATATATAGTTATAAATATAGGTATCTATATGTATATATACTGTATATATATATATAGTTATAAATATAGGTATCTATATAAATAAATAACTATATTTATAACTACTGTATATATACTATATATATACTGTATATCTATATATCTATGTATATATATCTATATATATATCTATATATATCTATATCTATATCTATATATATATATATATATATATATATATATATCTATATATATATATATATATATATATATATATATATATATATATATATATATATATATATATATATATATGATGTAGAATGATGAACAGAAATTCTACCATTGCTGTTCATCATTCTTTAGTTAGTAGCAGGTCACTTTTGTAAATGAGCCCTCGAGGCTCAATGAGATTTACCTGACTAAATAAAGGTTGAATGAATGAATGAATATATATATATACAGTATATATAATAAAAAAATTAAGGTTCATTGATAAACTTCATCAACTCGTTTAAAAGTTCTTTTCTTTTAATTGAGGATTTTTGGGATTGAAATTGCCCCAAGGCCACACCCTGCCACAGATCTTTGGAGGACACCCCGCGTGGAGATGGTCTTCATCTGGTCTCCATGGGTCAGTCCTCAGTGCTGGTTGATCACCTTCGGTCTCACGCAGGTGCAACCCACTGAGATGAGTTTGGACTCCAGGCGGTAGTGGTAGCTGTGCCTGGCCCTGGCGTCTTGACTCGCCTCAGAACCAGCACCTGATGCAGAATGGGACGGGACTCCAGGCCCCCGTCCTCCAGTCCTTGGTGGTCCAGGCAGGTTTTGAGCAAACAGTGAGCCTGCGACAGCGCATGAGGGAACATGTTGTCATCCCTGGAGATGCTGAGGACAGAGAGGAGACAAAAACTGTTAACAGGACTCTGAGCTTCATGAAGGACAACACACTGAGGAGCTGAAGCCTCACTTGTAGGTCCACGGTGAGATGGAGTCGCTGGCCAAAGAACTGACTTTTAGGCTGGGAACTAAATTGTTTGGGTCCAAACGCAGAGGGACCGTTTCTTCTGCTAAACCTTCAAAGGACTTCCTGTGTGGCTTTGCTGCTGTCTGTGGGACCACCACCACCATCATCATCAACAGGACAGCGCTGACAACCTGGGGAAGAAGAACATTCATTCATTCAACCTTTATTTATACAGGCTAGCCTCGTTGAGCCACGGGGACTCATTTACAAGAGAGACCTGTCTCACTCACACCCAGGGTCAATTTAGAGTCACCAATCAGCCTAACATGCATGTTTTTGGACTGTGGGAGGAAACCGGAGAACCCGGAGAAAACCCACGCATGCACGGAGAGAACATGCAATAACAAGTCACTTTCATCATTGTCGTCGTAATGTCTAGCGAAGACATACTGAAACAAAAAAAATATAAACGTAAAAAACAAACTAACATTGATACTGAGGAAACACATTACATATTTTATTAAAGCAACAATAATCAAGTTTGATCATGAAATAAAGAAACATGTACTTGGGAACCAGTACAATAAATGCTCTCAATAAAAGTTAATGAGACTAACTCGAAAGTATAGACAAAATCATATTTTTAACACGCACTAAAATACGTACGTTCAGTGCAAGTGTATGTTATACATGAACACAGAATTTTAATTAAGTCATCTTTTTAAAAATTCTTAAATTTATAAAGTTGTACATTTTCTGTGACGCGGTTAGAAAAATAAAATAATAAAAAAAATAAGCTTCAAAGATATTTATTGTCAATATTGTGCATCTGTATTATTCTAATTTTATGTCCACTAAAATTGCAGCACAGAAAAGCCATAACAATAAAGAAATACATTATATAAAAACTGGAGCGTGAGATCGATAGGCGGATAGGTGCAGCATCCGCAGTGAAGCGGGCGCTGCACCGGTCTGTCGTGGTGAAGAGAGAGCTGAGTCAAAAGGCAAAGCTCTCAATTTACCGATCGATCTACGTTCCCACCCTCATCTATGGTCATGAGCTTTGGGTTATGACCGAAAGAACAAGATCTCGGATACAAGCGGCTGAAATGAGTTTTCTCCGCAGGGTGGCTGGACTCTCCCTTAGAGATAGGGTGAGAAGCTCAGTCATCCGGGAGGGACTCAGAGTAGAGCCGCTGCTTCTCCACATCGAGAGGAGCCAGTTGAGGTGGCTCGGGCATCTGGTTAGGATGCCTCCTGGACGCCTCCCTGGTGAGGTGTTCCGGGCATGTCCCACCGGGAGGAGACCCAGAGGAAGACCCAGGACACGCTGGAGGGACTATGTTTCTCGGCTGGCCTGGGAACGCCTTGGGATTCCCCCGGAGGAGCTGCTCCAAGTGGCTGGGGAGAGGGAAGTCTGGGCCTCCCTACTTAGGCTGCTACCCCCGCGACCCGACCCCGGATAAGAGGAAGAAAATGGATGGATGGATGGATTAGATCCAAGATGGCCGCGCTCAGACCAGTAGCAGCTTCATGGGCTTCCAGAACATCCCCAGTTTTTAGTAGTTTTAATAATGTTTTTGTACCTGACTCTGCGCGTTTTTTGCGGGTGAATTATAGCCGAACTGAGCTGTTGAGAATTGGAGCGGATTTACCACAAGGCACAGCTGAAATCAGCAACGAACTCAAATCAGAGCTCGGAAGATTGGATCTGCTTAGATCATCTTTCTGGAAGCAGATGCGCGGAGGAAAGAAAAGAAAGCGGTGCTCTCGAGGGAAAAAACGTGGCTGTCGAGCAGGAATCATGACGAGACTACGAGCAGACGCTAAAACCGGTAAACCCCCGATGCCGGCTTTATTTCTGTCCAATGTGCGTTCGCTCGACAACAAGATGGACCTGCTTCGTCTGAGAGTAACAACGTCGGAGGAGATGAGGAGATGTTCGGTGCTTTGTCTCACGGAAACATGGATCAATGAAGACACTCCTGACTCTGTTTACGAGTTGGATAATAAACTATTTTTCAGAACGGACCGGTGCATCGAGACTACGGGGAAAACGCGAGGTGGAGGTGTCTGCATTTACGTTAACAAAGACTGGTGCACGAACTGTGCCGTTATCAGCAGGATCTGCTCAGCTGCTGTGGAGCTTTTAACAATAAGATGTCGGCCACATTATCTTCCCCGCGACTATTCAGCGATAATAATAAGCAATGTTTACATACCCCCCGATGCTAATGCTAAAGTCGCCCAGGAAGAAATTCATGAGTTACTCACCTCGCTGCAGTGTAAATATCCTGAGGGGTTTTTCATTGTTTCCGGGGACTTCAATCACGTGGATTTACGTGTCATCCTTCCAACCTTCAATCAGCACGTTTTCACAGAAACACGAGGAAATAAGACATTAGACCAGGTCTACACGAATGTGAAGGGGGCGTACACGGCGAAGCCACGCCCACCGATCGGGGCTTCCGACCATCGCTCCCTGCTATTGGTCCCTAGACAGCTCCCCCCACTCCGACGTTCGATGCCAGAACAAAGAGTGATAACATCGTGGCGCCAAGATAGTTCCCCCATGCTAAGAGACTGCTTTGAAAACACAAACTGGTCTGTCTTCAAAGAGGCAGCTACGAATGGAAATTCAATTGACCTGGAGCTTTATGCTTCCTCTGTCCTGGGTTACATCAGTACATGTGCTGAAAATGTATCCATAAGAAAGTGTGTTAAATTTTACCCCAATCAAAAACCCTGGCTAAATAAGGATGTCCGCACCCTGCTGGCAGCCAGGGACACTGCATTCAAGTCTAAAGATACTGAGGAGTTGAGAAAGTGCAGGAGAGAACTGGATGATGGCATAAAGAAGGCCAAAGCCGCGTATGCACAGAGGATCGAGGGACAGTTCACCTCACATGATCCTAGGAGCATGTGGCAGGGCATCAAATGCTTAACAGACTACAAGGGCAAAAGCAAACAATGCCCCAGGGACCCATCCCTGCCTGATGCCCTCAATAAGTTTTATGCACGTTTTGATGATCCAAACAGACCAACTAGCACCAGACTCACCTCATCACCAGACGAGGAGCACCTCAAAGTGACCGCAGCAGAAGTGAGAGGCAGTCTCAGAAGGATCAACCCTCATAAAGCTACGGGTCCAGACAACATCCCAGGGAAAGTTCTGAAGGAATGTGCGGACCAGCTCTGTGAGGTGCTGGCTGACATCTTCACCACCTCACTTGCACTGGAGTCAGTTCCCACCTGCCTGAAGACCGCCACCATCATCCCAGTCCCAAAAAGCTCCACAGTGACTGGTCTGAATGACTACAGACCGGTGGCTCTCACCCCGATAGTCGCTAAATGTTTTGAGAAACTGGTCATGTCCCACATCAAGACAGCCGTCAACATCAACGAGGACCCTCATCAATATGCATACCGTGAGAACCGATCAACAGAGGACGCCATCTCCTCCGTGGTCCACACTGCTCTCACCCACCTGGATCAGAAGGACTCATACGTGCGTCTGCTCTTTGTGGACTTCACATCTGCCTTCAACACCATGATCCCCCAAACTCTGATAGACAAACTATCCACACTTGGACTAAGCCCCTCTATTTGTAACTGGGTCTTAGACTTCTTAACAGACAGACCACAGTCCGTGAAGATCCACAACTTCTCCTCCTCCACCATCACCCTCAGCACTGGCTCTCCTCAGGGATGTGTGCTGAGCCCTCTTCTGTTCACTCTGCTCACATATGATTGTACAGCCACACATCCAGGCTGTCATATTGTTAAGTTTGCAGATGATACAGCTGTGGTGGGATGCATCACAGATAATGATGAATCCAGCTACAGACAGGAGGTGGAACATCTGGAGAGCTGGTGCAAAGAGAACAACCTTCACATGAATGTGAAGAAGACGAAGGAGATGATTGTGGACTTCAGAAGGAACAAACACACCCACACCCCACTGTATATAGGTGGATCTGCGGTGGAGGTGGTCTCCAGCTACAAATACCTGGGTGTACACATGAATGATAACCTCAGCTGGAGCAACAACACCACCAGCCTGATCAAGAAAGGTCATCAGAGACTCTACTTCCTCAGACGGCTGAGACGAGCCGGTCTGAGAAGCCCAGTCCTCACCTCGTTCTACAGGTGTGCAGTGGAGAGCGTCCTGTGCTCCAGCATCAACGTGTGGCATGGAGGCTGCACAGTTGCAGAGAGAAAAGCTCTGCAGAGAGTGGTGAAGGCTGCACAGAAGTCTGTGGGAGTCAGTCTCCCCACCATCACAGACATTTACACCTCCAGATGCAGAAAAAGAGCCACCTGCATCATGAAAGACCTCACTCACCCAGCACACTCACTCTTTGCACCACTCCCCTCGGGACGGAGGTTGAGGAGCATCAAATGTAGAACCACTAGACTGAGAAACAGCTTCTACCCTGAGGCTGTCAGACTCATGAATAAATAAATAATAAGAATAAACACTGCAAAATGTCACATCATACTGATACTGATCTGTTTCTTGTTGCTGCGTTCATCTGTGACCATCTGCTCATGTTCGTGCTGCTGTTTATAATGATGTTTTTCTACTACATTAGGGCTTAGTGTATTACTAGCTGATGTCTCTCTTAGTTAATCCTAGATGTTATTATTGTTTTTCTCTTGCATTTGTTGTTGGATGTAACTGGGACCCTGTGTACATAATCTCGTTTTCAACACATGTACTACATGCGGTGCAAATGACAATAAATTCTCTCTGACTCTGACTCTGACTCTGATTATATAAAAACAACTATTAAACTTTGGTTTTTGTTTCTGCCTACCATAATATCTGGTGGAAATACATTTCATAAACAATATTAGACATACAACCTTACCATCTACATTTTAAAATTGTGTAATAATATTATGATCACAGTTATATTAGTTGCAGTGCAAACCATAAAATAATCTTGACATAAATATGTTTTCCCCTTACTTACCTTGTTTCCAAAACCTGAATGGGAGTCTCCCCAAATTCACTTCTTCTCAGACCTTCCCCAAAGTCATCATCTCTGCATAAAAACATATAATGTAGTTCAAACAATAATCAGATATTCTTTTCAACACATTTATCACACAATGACAAATTTATCTAACATATCAAAGCATGTAGGATGATTTAAAAATGATGATTTAAATGATGATTTAAAAAATAGCATCAAACAGCCATCTTCCATCCTGTTCTGCTGCTAGAAGTAAAATTTGAACTTTTTATGCTCTCCTTTCATCCTGCTTCACTGCAGGCTCATGTCCGCAGCAAACTCGTCCACCCCACCGCAAGTTTTACAGATTTTATTCCAAAAATTAATGATTTTTGAGGCCCTTTATACAGGTAAACGTCCAAAGAGGTTGACATGTATGCATCAACAACATATATTGTGTAGTACAACTAACAGACTTTTCGATTATGACCACCAAATGATCAGCAGACAATATGCTAATTGCTAGTTCTTGTGATCATGCCTATCTCACACATTTTTTTCTGTTTAGGTGAAGATATAGAACAAATGTTGGAATTGATAAAGACAGAATTTACCAAAATACAAACTTGGTTTAAAATCAATAAATTATCATTAAATCTAGAAAAAACTAATTACATGATATTCAGTAATAAAAAGAAAACTGTTGATGTTCCACTCAAAATTGAGGGTGTTGAGATTTGTAGAGTGAGTGAGGTGAAGTTTTTGGGTGTTATCATTGATGACAAACTGACATGGAAACAACACATAAATTCTGTAAGAATAAAAATAGCTAAATCGATTGCAGTACTATACAAGGTCAGAGACCTATTGAATGATAAAGCTCTGTATTTGTTGTATAACACAATCATTGTTCCACACTTAATCTATTGTATTGATGTTTGGGGGAAAGCGTGTAAAACAATCACAAAGCCTATTTTTGTATTACAGAAAAGAGCTGTAAGAATTATCACTAGAAAACATTACTGTCATCCATCCAGTACATTATTTTATCAACTGAAATTATTGAAGTTCCATGATTTGGTTGATTATAATATTTTATCAATTATGTATAGGGCTCAGAACAACAAATTACCTTTAAATATCCAAATGCACTTTGTTAAAAGACAAAGTTGTTATAATCTTAAGGGGACAGAGATGTTTGTAAAACCACAATTCAGAACAAGTTTGAAGGGACGTTCTACCTCAATCCAGGGAATTAGATTATGGAATGGCTTGGAGAATGTAGTTAAAAATGCCAAGTCACTGTTTACATTTAAGAAAATGATCAAAAGGAATTTGTTGAAAAAATATATATGAATTAGCATAATGTGTATTGTATTATTTATTAGTTATGTATTAGTATTAGAAAATTAGAAAGAGTTAGTCATTTTGTACTACTGGTGGAAGATTATTAATGTGTTTTGTATCAATTTTTAGTTATGTATTAGTATTAGAAAATTAGAAAGAGTTAGTCATTTTGTACTACTGGTGAAATATTATTAATGTGTTTTGTATCGATTATTAGTTATGTATTAGTATTAGAAAATTAGAAAGAGTTAGTCATTTTGTACTACTGGTGAAATATTATTATTGTTTAATCTGATTGTTTGAAAAAAGGGGCAGATATAATAAGATTTATTCTTCTTTCTGCTACCTTTCATTTTTTTTACATTGTGTACGTATCATTAATGGGATTGTCTTGTATTGTGTTTCTTTTGTAAAAAAATGAACAAACTTAATAAACATAAACATAAACATAAACACAGACAGCGCAGTTACAGTACTTTCATCATATCTGCTTGCTGATCCACAATACAACAAGTTAGGATAACTAAATGTACGTATCGAAACAATACTGAGGTTGAATGAGTTAGCTGCTGCCATTAGCATCACGTCAGCTGTAGGCCGGAAAACGGTTTTAGCCTGTTGTAGATAATAACATGGCATTTGCGCTATCACATGATTGAAGCAAAGACACTTACTTTTCAAGCAGGAAAGTTGCTAACTCTGCATCGCTTGGCAATCCTGAGCACTCGAAGCTCTCGCCACCTCCGCCATCTTGAAACAGCTACTGTTTGAGACGGGAGCGTGCCCGGCTGCTGCGCGCAGCCGCTGGGAGAGGCGGGGGGAGGGCGGGGGAAGCTCGTTCATGAAAATAACTCTGTTTTTATTGGCTGGTCAAAAACGGCCCGCTCTGGTTTTTATAAATGCTATTTTAACCACCGGGAGACGCCAGAGGAATATAGTATTTCTCAAAGATTACCTGTTTACCATCACTCTGTCAAAAAATAGTGACAGAGAGAAGAAATATGTTTATAAAAAAAGCTACATACTGCAACTTTAATGACAAATGATAAATGTTAAGGAAGCCAAATCATTCCTTGTATTTAAGAAACTGGTAAAAAATGAATTGCTAAAAAAATATAAATGAATCTAATTTAATGTGTGATATATGTGAATTGAAAATTGACTGAGTTATTTACTTATTTTGTTATTATAGAAAATATTGTTTGAACTGTTATTAGATGAATAAGGAGCAGATTTAATAAGATTTATTCTTCATCTGCTACCTTTCATTTCATTTTTTATTTTTTTCCATTATGAATACGTTAATTGTTGTATTTCATATTATAAAATGAATAAACTAACAAACAAACAAACAACTCCTTTTCTACTTTGGTCCAAATTTTTCCTGCAGGTGGCGGTAAAACAACAGCTGCTAATGAAACTCACGAAGAAGAAATCCGCTCTGAAGTTTGAGTAAACAAAGCAAGAAACAGAAAAGAGAAAACGTTGCGTTTGATTGCGGTTCTGTTGTGTCTCTGGTCTGTTTTGTATTGGTTAACTGGACCCGAGTTCGGACTCGGTTGGACTCTGGGTTCGTGTCCTCTGGACCCATTTTGTCTCAGAGTTTCAGCGGAGCGAAATAATGGAAGCTAACAAGGTGAGCTTCCCCCTCTTTTTGGTAAAAGTTATTCTTCTTGGGCTGCCTGTGCCTTGAGACACCGGCTTCATGCGCCTGCAGCTCTGTTGCTCTCGAGTTTAACAACGTAAAGCATGTGTCGCAAACCCGCGCGTGCGTCAAACATAAAGCAGCGCCGTCATCTCGCAAAACCACAATATGAAGCTTCTTTGCGACAGTTATCTTTTTATTCTTATTTATCACGATAGAGACGATAGAAGGAAAGTAGCACGATAGACACGTTTCTATCATCCCCACGATATATATTGTCATATCGCATAGCCCTAGTTACGAATGTAACTATGGCTTTATGAATCCCGGTTGACTGCCAGAGGGCGGTGCTGAAAGCACTGAATGTTCCCTTTGTGCATGCGCTGTTCGAGTAATTATATCGACAACGTCACACGTGTGACCGGATGAGCAATCAGATATAGCCTAGCGTCATCCGTGACTCTGCTCTTACATAATCTTCTGGCAGAAAGCAAGGATTTTGAGTGACAGAGAAGCTCTTGTGGTCATCCGGGATTCATAGAACCATAGTTACAATTGTAAGTTTTGTTCTATTGCATCCCTCCTGACCGCCAGAGGACGGTGCTGAAAGCACAGAAGGACTAATATTTTTGGACTAATTGGTTACGGTGAGAGTGAGATAAGACATTTGGTACAAATACAATGTTTGGCCACAAGGTAACACCGGGCCTCACCTGAGACATGAGGGGCTGACTGAGAGAGCATGTAGCTCGCTGACCCTCTTTGTTGAGGCAATAGCCAACAAAAAGCAGTCTTAAATGAAAGCCACCTGTGGTACACCTGCATCAGAGGTTCAAACGGAGGGCGGCACAGAGCTTCGAGAACCAAGGGCACATCCCAACCTGGTGCTTGTGGAGTTGTTGGCAGGTGCAACTTATGGACACCATGCAGAAAAAGGGATACTAGATTATGGTTCCCCACCGTACGGCCATCGATGCTGGTGTGATTAGTGGATATTGCCGTTACATAGACTTTAAGCGTTGAAGGAGAGCGACCCTTACCAAGGAGAGACTGGAGAAACTCCAGAATGGTGGGTACTGTACAGGAGACTGGGTCTTCATTGTGATCAGAACACTATTGGGAAAATAGACACCACCTGTTTTCGTATTGCTGACGAGTAGAGGGTGCCCTGGCGCCCCTGATGGTGCATCCGACAGGGCTCGAAACTCCAGTCAGCTGCTGCCCTAGCCTCACACAGGTCAGTCTCCCCAACTGAGACAGCAAGTCCCTCATGGTCGGAAGACATCATGGGACGCCTTGACATAGGCTCCATAGCAGTGGGAACCATGGTCGTGCTGACCAATATGGGGCCATCAGTAGCATCCTGTGTCCCTCCTTGAAGACTCTCTGAAGGGTTGGACAGATTAGAGAAAGGGGTGGAAAGGCATATAGGAGGACCCTTGGACAAGGACGAGCCAATGCGTCCTGGCCAAGCACACTCAACGACCCTGTAAGGGAGTACCATGGGGACACTGAATTGACCCCTCCGTCGCAAACAGGTCTACCTCTGCCCGACCAAAACGGCCCCAGATCATCAGCACTATGTCGTTGTGGAGGGACCACTCTCCTGGGGCAGACCCCTGGCAGGAGAAAATCTGCGACCCGACTATGTCGCCCTGGTAAGTATACCGCCCGTAGGGTGGACAGGCAAGGTGAGGTCCATTCCAGGCGCTCTTTGGACAGTTTCAGAAGTTGTGCTAACTTGGTGCCCCCTTGTTGGTTGATGTGTTAGACAACAGAGGTATTGTCTGACCAAACAAGGACATGCCTCCCTTCCGGGTGGGGGTGGGAAGTACCTGAGTGCCAAATGCATTGCACGTAACTAGCTCCAGTACAGTTATATGTTTGGAGTAGTCCCTTTGACCCCAGCGGCCCTGAACTGCTCTGTGTTACCACACAGCGCCCCATCCCGTGGAGCTGGCATCTGTCGTGACCACTTCCCTGCGACACACTACCACTCCTATGGGGACACCCCTGGACAAATAATCCTCGTCCCTCCACGGAGTCGGGCCTGAAGACATGACCACATCACTGCAAGCTTGCGATGCCTGTGCAACCTGGCAGCCAGGCAAAAGCTGTTGAGCCACCTTTGTAAGGGGCAAAGTGACAGCAGGCCTAAGGGTACCACCCAAGTGACTGAGGTCAGTTTGCCTAGTAGCCGTAGGAAGGCAATGAAGGGGAGCTGTCAGCCCAGCCTGAACCAACTGACCAATTGGAGTATGTCGCCCACACTTTGCACGGATGGGCGAGCTCTCATGAAGGGTGAATCCAGAACCACTCCAAGAAGGGTGATAATCTGGGAACGAATCAGGCAGCTCTACTCTAGATTGACACTGAGGCCCAACTGGTACACATGAGCGAGCAGGTTATTCATGTCGCAAGAGGCACACGCCCGAGACAGGGAGCAGAGAAGCCAGTTGTCTAAGTATGGCAGAACCTTCACTCCGAAAGCCTGCAGGGGAGAGAAGGCTGCCTTCACACACCGAGTGAACACCCTCGGGGAAAGAGGGAGCCCGAATGGGAGTACCCAGAACTGCCAGTAGTGACCCCAGTAGGCAAACCTGAAAAAGCGGCGATGTTCTGCCGCAATAGGCACATGAAAATAGGCATCCTTAAGGTCTATAAACGTGAACCATTCTCGTGACCACTTGAAGGACCTCTGCTGTTGTGAGCCTGTGGAAGGGCAGTACCTTTCGATACTGGTTGAGTTCCCTCAAATCCAGAATGGGACAAAACCAGCTAGTCTTCTTTTGCATGAGGAAGTAAGTTGAGTAATAGTCTCTGTTGTCACAGAGGGTTCTCTGCCTCGATTGCACCCTTGGCCAGGAGGGCAGAAAGCTCTTGGTATAGTGCTCGGGCTTTCACTGGGTCGGTGATTACAGTCATCTTGACTCGGTGTGATATGTGAGGCCACCGTCGGAACTGTAGCTGATAACCATGGGTCAGAATGGCAACCACCCATGCGTCCATGGCGTGAGCAGCCCAGTAACTGAGCTGTTGATGGGAGAAATATCCGACGGTCAGCCTGGTGGCATCACAGTCTCCCTCCACGGCACCTAGGAGCCGTCGGGGGTTGCAGCCAGAGCTCCTGGTCCAAACCTGCCCAGCTGTTTGGCAGACCGACTCACGAATGGTCCTGTTGGGTCTCTGCTGAAACGCACGAGGGTAAGGACCCTGAGATGGCGGACGAATGCTAGGGACAGCCGATGGGCATCTTAGATGCCAAGCAGGTGGAGGGGGCAAAGCCCTGCTATGGGTTGAAAGCTGCTGCCTTGTCTGTCATGCTTGGACGATCCTTTCAAGCCCTTCTAAGGCGCTTGGGTGGAGCCTCCTGCCCAAAAGGTGGGAGGTCACTACTGAGCTCGGGGCAAAACTGGTCCAGCTGAGTCACTCTTACAGTATGAGACATGAAGGTGCAGTTCATGCAGGGGTTCTCTGACGGGGCCTCCACCAGATGGTCATGTCCAAGGCAGGCAGGACACGTTGTGACCGTCATCCGCCTGGAGCATGGCCCACAAGCTGTGCAACAGGGAGAGCTGTCCATGCTCCCCTACTGTAGGTAGTTTATACAAGTGAAAACTGCAACTCCGCAGAGGGGCTGGCACTGCCAGCTACACCCATGATACAAGACAAAGGATAGGCCAAAATTGGGAGAGGGTGCGCGAACGCTAGCCTTCACCAATAGAAAACAAGGTTGGCGAAAAGTGAATTGGGAGAGGGTGCGCGAACACTAGTCTTCACTAATAGAAAACAAGGTTGGCAAAAAATGAATTGGGAGAGGGTGCACGAACGCTAGCCTTTACCAATAGAAGTGAATTGGGGAGGGTGCGTGAACGCTAGCCTTCACCAATAGAAGTGAATTGGGAGAGGGTGCGCAAACGCTAGCCTTCACCAAATAGAAGTGAATTGGGAGAGGGTGCGCAAATGCTAGCCTTCACCAATAGGAGTGAATTGGGAGAGTGTGCACGAACGCTAGCCGTCACCAATAGAAAACAAGGCCAAAATTCAGAGAGGCTAGCACCACTAGCTCAGCCCAACTGTTAGAAGTATTACTTCTACCGTTCGGTAGAAGTAATACTTACTCACGTGTCGAACCTCACGTGGAAATTGCCTCCTAAAGCGGATGAAGCCACAACCAATGACAACAGAAGAGCCGCTGTTAAGGCAAGGTAAAGACTACTTGCGTGTCAAATCCACAATGTATCCTCCTCCCAAGGCGGACGGAGCCACCACAAGCGGCGGAGCCGCAAAATACCGTATTCTCCGGTGTATAATACGCTCCGGTGTATAATACGCTTTGGCCAATTTTTGGAAATAAATCAGAAAAACCCGTAGATAATACGCTTCGGTGTATAATACGCGCTGCCGTGACAGTCTTTTTTATGGCCACTAGATGGCGCCAAACCCATTGAAACTATAGTGATACAACCGTGACCTCAGAAACACTTCTCTGATCGCTCTCAGTAATGAACTTTTTGGGAGTTATTCCTGAAGGGACAGTAATACTTTTATTACTTTTAATTTGAATCAAACATTACAAATTGTCAGAAAGATAAAGTGTTAGTTTCAGATGTCAGCATTTTATGATAAAAACTGATCTTAACACTACACACAACACTGTTAACCTGTTGGTTTGGTTAAAACAACGTCATTAAAGCGTCACATATGGGACCTATGTTAATGATAATAGCAAAAACAGATATTGTTCATCTGATTATTAATTAGGACAAAAACAAAAGTCTCTTCTGAGGAGATTGTCCTGAGCTCAAACTAAAATGAGATAAACAGTGTCACTGAATCTTCACTGCAGGTTTGAGAAGAGAAATCCTTCATGAATAACATTTTGGAATAACATTTGCTATTCAGCATGAATTTAAACAGTTTGAATTAAACAGTCTTGATGACTATCAAACATTGGATTCAATAATGCTTATACAAGTAACACACAAGGTTATTCATTTGATGACATTTAAACTAACAAAATTAAAAGAAGTCTCTAGATGACTTAATTTGTAATGTACAGCTGAATTTAATTAAAATAAAACTACCTGCAGCTTAAATTCTGCAGTATACGAATTTCTTTTTGGCGGCATTTTCTCTCTTTGTTCTCGAATGTGTAGTTGTTGATTTCTCCTGCTCTCTCTCAGTGATTTGGCGGGGGTGATGGGTTTTATAGAATACACGAATAACAGGATACGCCTCCAGCTACAGTCTGCAGGTAAACAGACTACAGGGCGCATTAGCGCACATAGCGGCCAAAACTGGTACTACACCATTTTTGGCCAAAATGAAAAACGGCGAATCAGAGCTAAAAATGGGTCTAAAAATATGGGAAAAAATCCATAGATAATACGCTTCGGTGTATAATACGCAGGATATTCAAATGAGCAATAAAAGTGCGTATTATACACCGGAGAATACGGTAAGCAAAAGCTACTCACCAGTGTTGAATCACAGTACTAGTCAACGCTGTGGTTTGGGAGAGGGGCAATGCCACCATAGCCCAAATGAAATACCTTGATGAAAGTTAAACCGTCGTGGCCCTCGGAGGGTGAACACACTGCTCGGGCCGACAGGCTGTCGGGCCGACAGATGGTTGGGCTTCCAGTGACGGTGGGAAAAGAAAATCCAAAGGCCTGAAGCCTTGGATCAAATGCGCGCGAGAAGAAAAAAGGAGCAGAGTCACGGATGACGCTAGGCTATATAGCCTCTGATTGCTCATCCGGTCACACGTGACGTCATCGATATAATTACTTGAACAGCGCATGCGCGAAGGGAACATTCATTGCTTTCAGCGCTGCCCTCTGGCGGTCAGGAGGGATGAAATAAAACTTCAGTTTAAAAAAGGTCTAGGGGTAAGTATAAAGATTCAGCTATATGGGCTTGAGTTGCCTCTAAAATTGTTCTTTAATCCGTTAGAATCTTGAAACGTTCTGATTTTCTGTCAAACTTTAAGCAGTTTAGGGTGGCTTAGCTTTTGTAATTTTCTGATATGAAATCATTGGACTGATATGATAAGTGACCTTGTCTTTAATAGCAGCTTCTGGTGTGACTGAAGACTTTTACTGATAATTTTATAAATTCTTTTTATTTTTGGTCCACTTTACGTAACTAAACACATAACATTACTGTAGCACATCTAGCCAAACAAGACAAAAATATTCACCAAGTCACTTAGAGAAAAGATAAGAGTTATTAGCAGCCTTTGTAGAAATATGTTAAAGTGTTGCTTATTCTTCTGTAGCGATTAAAAAAAGAAAAAAGATCTACTGTAAGTCACACGGACTAATGAGGACTCCTGCCTCCCCTTTGATTTGATGTCAGCTGATGTACTTCTGCACGCAACGGTCTGCTGACCTGCTGCGAGCAGACGAGGTGCAAGGAGGTGTCCGTCTGCACAAAGATGGCAGCAAAGATTGATACACGAAGTTTCAGATGAAAGTACATTTAAGCTCAGTTGTTTGATGGACATCACTTCACTGTTTAATCTGCTGTGGGAGGATTTAGCAGAGATTAAGTGACTGTTTCTGCTGTTCTGTGTGTGAAGGCTTAACAAAGTTTTACCAGTCTAAGTTTCTGCTCGGCACAAAATGTTTCTCATTGTGTTGCAATGTGATGATGCAATTTGAAAATTCTTGTAAGATTTTGAGCATCGTTGCTGTCGAACTATAATAATGTTAGCTCTCATCAGTGATGGTTCAGATCTGATTGCTAGGTAGCAAGTCGGCGGGTTTTTGCCTAAATGTGCCAATAAATCGATGAGAGATGTTGCTGGACACCAGATGCAACCTTTAGTCTTAATGCTTTCCATTCTTTATATCATTCAGGCCTGGACCTGAAGGCAGCCTTACGCATGTTTTTGGACTGTGGGAGGAGACCAGAATACCTGGGAAAAACCCACGCAAATACATAAAGACCCCAGGTCAAAACCAGTGATTGAACCCAGGACTTTCTTGCTGTGAGGCAACACTGCTACCCACTAAGCTGCCGTACTGAACAAATTATGGATGACCATTATGGCGGAGCTGTGCAGTGAACCATTGAGGAAGCAAACATCCAGAGGACTGCTAGTACCGATAATCAGAATGGAAACAAAATAAATGAGGACATCTTAAAGACCGTGTAAAGTGAATTTCAATATTTTCTTCAATAAACATTATAAATGTCATAATTGTAATCTTGTAAATGAGTAAAAAGTCTCAAAATTGTAGCTCAATTAATTTTGGAGTTATAGATCAAACTTTGTTTAAAGATATGTCTGCTTCAGGATTTTTTAGGCGTGGTTTAAATGTGACCGTGTTTCGTCACGCGGTCTAAAGCCCCACCCCCTGCAGCTCCAGCCGTATAAATTCGTTCTTCGCATCGGTGGAGCCATTCACTCGCGAATCGCAGATAGCATCAGATAGCAATAGCCATGCGCGTAGCCAGGGGCGGTTCGCGCGGTTCGTTCATTTATAAATGTGGACCTTAAAATATAGACACGTCCTGGTAGCTCACTGGAAACGCATTACTTTGCCTATGAAGTCCCAACTAGTCATTCTATGAGGGGCGGTTTGTTTATAATAAATGTGGAGCTCAAAAATACACACGTCCTGGTGGCTCACTGGGTAACGCATTGCGCCGTTAGCTGCTCCTAACCTTATCTAGACCTCGTGGGTTCGATTCCCACAAGGTATGACTTTTTTTTTTTTTTTTAGATTATTTATTCATTCCAGATTAAAAAAACTTTATGCTTTATTTCTTGTTGTTTTGTAAATAGTTTTCTTGTGTTTTTTTAATCTGGAATGAATAAAAAAATAAAAAAAAAACGTCCCATGTGGGAATTGAACCCATAAGGTTCGGAACGGCGAGCCAACGCTCTTCTCACTGAGCTATCGAGGCATGCATGTCTGAAAAGTATTTTGTTCATTGTTAGCTAGCTAATCAATTATGCCTCGTTCCTGCATCTTCCCTGGATGTCGCAATGGTCAGGGCACCCGCTTGGTGACTTTATTTAATTTATTTAATTTACTTGATCTCTGTTGCTGTCAGTCGCGGACACACAGAGTGGACCTCACGTCCCCCGCGCGCAGCCACTGAGAGTCACTGAGAGTGGACCTCACACGTCCCCCGCGCGCAGCCACTGACAAACAGAGTGGACACACCGTCCCCGCGCACAGCCACTGACAAACAGAGTGGACTCTGTTTTCACTGAGTCCACTCTGGACTGTGGACTCAGAACTCCTAGGCTGCCAGCCTTCGCGAACATCTTCAGGGGGCAGGACACGGGGGCAGTACTGCGCTGAAACCACGCCCACGCGCTGACACGCCCCCAGCGTTTCAGACCAGGGCACAATTATGTTTTTTCATTATTTTTGTGACTTAATTTTATAAGGAAAACAATGTTTTTAATCAGTCAGATTTATATGGGTGATTAATAACACATATTTATGCCGTGTGACAAACTCTAAACACAAATTTAATTTCACTTTACACAGTCTTTAAATCTAACCCACACTGACTGAATGTTGGTGATTTCAGAAACCAGGACTCAGAGTTATAAGGGCTTAGTTTCTCTACGGAGCAGTTATAAAGAATGATTTGTTTGATTTTGAATTGCCAAGGAAACGCTCACCCAACTTAGATTATCCAACTCTCGTACATCCACGCCACCACCAACTGAGGACACCAAAGTTGGAGTTGAGCATTGTGGGTTTTTGGCTTAATTTTTAAAGCGAAGTTTGAAAGAGAGCTACAACATCTACGAGCAAACTGAGGCAGAAAATGCAGTGCATATACAGCACATGCAGTTTTAGTATCGCAGGTGCTGGAAGAGCATTCAGTTTGCTCGGCCATTCAGTGTACTTTTATGCACCATTCGCATCCCTTTATGTCACTCACCTGATCCATTTGAGCTAAGAAAATGCCTTCTTTAGAGCCTGAGATGTCAAAAAGGTCTCTTAAACATACAGTACTTAGGACTAAAACCAAAAAAAGGCAAACTACCTTTTTATACAGTATACCGATCTTTTGTTGTCCAGAAGCACCTACTACCATTGCTTTTTCTTATTAATGTCCATTTCTTCCATTTCTAAGGGCGGCTGTGGCTGAGTGGTTAGAGCAGTCATCCAATGCAAGAGTTAGGGGTTCGATTCCACCAGCAGTCACATGCTGAAGTGTCCCTGGGCAAGACACTGAACCCCTCATTGCCTCTGATGTGTGTCCCATCAGTGTATGAATGTGATAAAGTACTGATTATTCTTTGTATAGATCTAGTAGAGTGCTGTATGAATGGGTAAATGAGGCACAGATTGTGTTGTAAAGAGCTTTGAGTGTCTTGATAAGATAGAAAGGAGCTGTATACTAAGTACAGTCCTTTTACCATTCTTAGAAAATGTCATGCGTATTTATGGCTTCAGTTGCACATGTAACGTAAGGTTGTGCTTTTCAGCATCTCTGACTTCCATCTGAAGAAGAGAACGTCTTTCTTTACTGTTGTGAGCAGGTCTGTGTAGGTCTGTGATATCCTTACACCAGCCTGCACCCACAGTCTCCATGAGCCTGCTGGATAGACCAAGGCTTTCATCATTGCTTCTTTTAGGACTGACTGAGCTGAGTTTCCAACAGTTCCTCACAATTTCCATCATTAACTCATTGTTGAACTCAGGTGGGTGCTGTAGATCTGAAACACTGAACGTAGCAGAGTTTTCGCATTTTCTTCTTACAAGTCTCTTGAAACTCATGAGATGTGCCGAGTACGGCTGCCCTTCCAAGCGTCGTCTAATCTCCTGATACCTGAAAGAACTCCATCTCTCTGTCCGTTCGTCCATCCATCCATCCCTCCACCTTACAATAGTCCCTCACTTATTGTGGGGGTCACGTTCCAGACACCTTGGTGATAGGTGGAAATCCGCAAAGGACATTATATTTATTTTAGTATTTGTATATATTTTAAGGCTTTATAAACCCTTCCCACACTCTTATATTGTTCTTAACAATGTTCTAAGCTCTTAAACCTACGTATTTTTAACAACATGCGTATATGTACTAGGGGTGGGCGATATGGCTCAAAAATTATATTGTGATATTTCAGAGCATTGGGGGCCAAGATGGTGTAGAGGCAGGGGAACCAACTTGGGACCCGAAGGACCCAGGTTCGAACCCCAGTCACGGCATACCTTGTGGTGTCTATGGGCGGCACACCTCACCCCCAAATTGCCCCCCGGGTGCTTTCAATAGCTGCCCACTGCCCCACCTGGTGGTGGTTGGGTTAAATGCAGAGACTAATTTTGTCTTGTATGGAAACATACACAGATGACAAATGTGACATTATTATTATTATTATTATCACGATAACGATAAATTTCGTGATATAACAAAATTCAAATTTAGTTATTTGACAAAATTAACTTAACATGTTGCTTTGCAGTATTATACAAATGTAAGATATTTAGGGGGTCAGTATTAAACTGACACCCTTTACCTTAATTATTTACTTATTCAGATTGAATAGTAATTTATGGATTCTTTTCTTTTTCAGTTTACCCAATATTTTTGTGATCTGTTATGATGGACAAATAAACCATGAAGTGACCATGAGATGTTGATTTTAGTTGGTATGCCAGGAGACACTACCCTTTATTTAAAACAAATCAACTAAAATTAACACCATTACACTTGATTGACGGATTTTACTTTCTTGCAATTTAACACGCATCAGCACACTTAAATGTAACACAACAGACTTCAGTAATGAGTTGACATATTACTTTTTTATCTGTGGCTCTTAGCTTAATGTAGTTTCCAGCTTAGAATGAAGGGGGAAGGAAATTGGAGGAATAAAAGAGGTTGGAGAGATTTTAAGAGGAATTTATCTATGGTACCACTACGCACCAGCCTGTAGATTTTTTGGTATAAAAAACTCAAATACTGAATTTAACTGCATGCATTTTTGTGTTTGTTGAACTGCCCATGCCTTGTTAGCTGAAAGAAAAGTTTAAAACTAGCTAAAACCCCCTCTGCGTGCAGCGACCGCAGACTGCTCGTTCGCCGCAGCCCTACCTGTCCACGTTACGTGCACTATCAGAGAGGTTATCTGTTGGATGACCTCAGTGTTCATACGTGAAAACCCGGAGTCACCCACGGAGCAACGACTGCCTTTACACATCGCAGCTCATGTTACTGTGGACGAGACTGGCTTGGCCTTAAAACAACCGGATCAGTTGTGTGTGTGTGTGTACGAGGGAGGGAAGGAGGGGGGTGAGAGGCCCTTAAACCTCTTGGTCAAGTGGGTCTGACCCAGGTGCAGATTATTGTGTTTGACCTCTGACCCTGTTGCTACTGCGTTTGTGTGTGCGTTTGGTTGTGTGTGTGCAGGTGTCTGCTCATGACCGTCCAGCCTAATACGTGCTGAACTGCACTGTGTGTGTGTGTGTGTGTTTGTGTGTGTTGCTAAAAGCAACATAGGAAACAAATAACGGCGTACAGTTTTACCCCTCACCCTCCTTTATAGAAGTAGAGCAGAGGCTAGTGGGGGAAGGGAGCGGCGAAGGTGAGTTACATTTCATCATTTAAAGACGAAGAGGGCCAAGGAGACCCATGGGCAAGGCTTTCAAGAACGCCCAAGTGTTGTGGGGAGAGAGGGATGTGGCGGAGGTAGAGAAGTACGTGAACAAACAGACGTAAAGAGGAGAAGTGAGGAAGAAATGGAAATCAAACAGATGGAGGACGCACAGAAATTTGCTTGGGTATGACGCACAAAGTACGCTTGTTATCGCTTCCTACACATACTCATGCATGTAACTCTCTTTCACACACACACACACACACACACACTGCTGTAGCATGAGGCTGAAGGAAAAGACGAACCGTAATGTACAAAACAAACTGCTGCAGATGGTCTTCATGGTTAACATTTTCTCTTCCTTCTTTGTGTGTGTGTGTGTGTGTGTGCACGCGCCTCGCAGCTCTCACACACTGTTAGGGGCCAGCTGGGTTGGCCTGTGTGCTACACATGAGCCTGATTATGACTCAGTATTGCATTACTGACATTCCTCTATAGATCTTTTCTTTTTCTCTACTCCTCATTACTCCACTCCCTCCTTCATTTTAATCTCCCCCCCCCCTCTAATAAACAAAGCCCCAACCAAACATGTGGCACAGTGATCCAGATCCAATCAGCCCTCACTTGGTTTTGTTCTGTATTTTTTCTGGAGCTGTCGGTGTGCATTACACATGTTGCTGTGGTCCTAACACTCCTGCCCAGTATTTCACATGCAGCTGAGGAGGAGGAGGAGGAGGAGGAGGAGGAGTGCACAAGCGGGAGGAGAGGACAGAAATTGGAACCGTCAGGCGGCTCAAAGGAAACGTCAGAAGATGCAGAAGAGTAAGGGACGGCCGTCTCTGAGCGGCGATTGGCTCAAGAGTTTCAGCTCGCTGTCTGGACGTGTGTTTGAGGAGTTGTGGGCGTGTCCAAGAGGAGAAGATGGTGTGGCGCCATCAGTAAAAGGAGCTGACAGATTTTTTCCCCCTGTAGGGAGTAGAAGAGGGAGGTGGGGGGGATCAGGTAGATGAAACACAAGCCTGAAGGTAAGAGCGTACGTGACAGGTAGCAGCGCGCTGTTCAAAAATCCCTCTGTGCTAATCCGGAGAGAAGAGCGGGAGGAGGAGAGACTGGGAGCGCTCCTCGCCGCTCGGCTCCTCGCCGCTCGGCTCCTCGCCGCTCGGCTCCTCGCCGCTCGGCAGCTTGTCTTTGCTGCCCAGCGTGAGGAGAAGACGGAGCAGGCTGACTCCTCAGCTTTCCTCCTTCCTCTGTCACTTCCTTATCTTCCACCCACTTTCCCTGCTACCTCTCGTACATTCGCCTCACCAGTCCTTCCCTTCCTCCCTCCCCCCTCTCTCCACTTCCTCTCCTCCTGCTCTACTTCCTCCCTCCCTCCCTCCCTCCCTGTCCCTCCGTGTCACTGGAGAGCGTCTCAGTGTGAAAATGCCATCCTGCTCTCCAGACTGTTGCCTCTTGCAGGCGGCGGAGGTAAGGAACCTGTGTGTGCGTTCGTTCCTTACCCGGATGTCTGTCATGAGGCGTGCGTGTGTGCGCGTGTGTGTGTGTGTGTGTGTGTGTGCGCATGCACGTGCGTTGGTTTTTGTCCATGGGCGTCTGGTTGTCAGTTCTGGAGTGATGAGGATCTTTTTCTCCGCTGAAGTTTTGCTCAAACTTTTCTCCAACAAAAATTA